>APFE030264007.1:0-11678 GCA_000404065.3 Pinus taeda
GGTGTTCTGGGTTTAGTTTTTCTGTTATTGTGGATCTGGTTATCTAGGTGACTTACTGGTACTTGATGATCATTTGATATTTATGGATCCAGTTTGAAAATTTATGAAAAGTGGTCCTTGAAAGAAAAGAAGTAGGGGGTTGTAGCTCCCTTGCAGGAGAGACTGGAAAACGAGAGAGAGTTGTAGCTCTCTGCAGGTTGCAGCCTGCGTACTGGTAAAGGACTGCACCAGTACAAGACCATTGTAAAAGGAGTTCCTAATTTGAAAGAAGATAGAGACATATTGCAGCAGGTGGTTTTCACCCACATTGGGTTTCCACCTTATATCTGGTGTTCTTTGATGTGACTGTCTGTTTTTCTTGTTCATGCTCATTTTATGGTACTGATATGCAAAAATAATTCAAAGTATAAATAAGGAATAATTGTTAAAAGGACTAGATAATACTGATTCATCCCCCCTCTCAGTATTATTTTCATCAAAAGACTTATTCCTCCCCAAAACCTCATCTCGTGATGGGGATGGCGAAGATGTGTTGCCGACTAGAGTTCGAATAACATGGCCATATCTCCAAGAAGTTGATTACCATCAATAGGAGGAATAAGGCAAAGGAAAAGAGGCTCAATCTCAGCCATTGTTTCTGTAATTTGAGAAGGAAGTGAGCAAATTAATTCCAACACTAGGAGGCTTGATGTTTCCCAAGCTGAATTGGAGCGCCCCCAAGGACATCACTTGGATTGCCACCAATGGTAAAATTAAATTATCTTCCTTTAGGGAAATCATTATTCTATTGAGAAAATATAATTCCAATACTAGGAGGCTTGATGTTTCCCAAGCTGAATTGGAGCGCCCCCAAGGAAATCACCTAGATTGCCACCAATGGTAAACTTAAATTATCTTCCTTTAGGGAAATCATTATTCTATTGAGAAAATATAATATCTTAATTAATGATCTCCTCCATGCCTTTGATTACCACGGAGATAAGACAATCAACAAGCTCCCTAGGTTTATACCATTCATGAAACCAAGAAAATCTCATTCAATAACACATGTCAATGTCCTATAGTTAGTTTCAAAACAATCTTCCTTAATATTTATCAATTTCTTGATTCCCATGGACTAAGCACCATTTTTAAGATATGCATCAGTGAAACAATTGTACTTTATGGTTTCCAAATTTAAAATAACACCTATATACTTTTTTTTCCCTCTTAGGATATTTTCTCTTCCCGTATGAATGCTTAGTGTTGTTGCAGGAGTAGGCTGACTGAATAACTTTTTTGCATCTCAACTAAGATATTTTCTTCCTTTTTATATTCATCTACATGTTGGCATGCCTTCATCATAATATTTTATGTTAATCTGCCTAATTTGTAACAAATCATTTCCATATCTATGAAGAAATTTCCAATCTCTTCCCATAGTTTTAGTCTACCACATGTAGAAATTAATTCTTTATATGAAATTAAAGTGGTCTCATAATCAAACCTTTTGATTTCTCTCAAAATGGTAACGAACGTATTGAGTCCTAAGACGCCTACCATACATAGTGTGTAAAATTTTGTAAATATTATTATCAGGAGGAACTACAGCTACTTGCATGCCTTGATATAGTTTAATCACTTTATTTGAACTTCCTTTGTCTCTGTAAAAAATTAATATTGAGTTGTAGACACTGAAATCAAGCTTTAAAACATCAATCTTGAAAACTGGCTCTTTTAGAAAGAAAAACAATAATGTTTTTGTAAAATGGCATATTGGGAAGATAACCTCTAGCTTTCATATCATGATAGCTACTTTGAGCCTCATAAACATTCTCATAAACATTCCCAACTTTGGAAAATGAATTAACCATCATAATTCTTATTTTAAATCCTAAATCCCATCTATTGCATTTTCATCAATAAGTGCTTGTAATTCTTCTAGTATTTTAGCATTAATAAATATTGCGTGATACACTTTAGACAATGCTCTACATTATTTAATTTTTCATCATTTGCATCATAATGAAGAGAATAGTCATACTGCAAAATATAAGGTTTTTGGCCAATTTGTATCAAACATCAGATATGTTATTGCATTATTCACATTGAAAAAGGTATTCATTCCTAACCTATTCATTTATGTATTCTTTTCATCCTTGATGCAATCTTCATTTTTCTTTCCAAGGAGACAATTCTCTATTCATGAATCTGAGATGTGTATAGACCCTATAGGGACTTCATGTATTTCATATTTCCCCTCATTATGAGAATAACATATTTACTATGAAATTTTCCAGTGAAGTTTAAGTCAGTAGAAATAATTGATTTTTTATGCTTTTCTTTGTTGCATCTTGGATTGTTCTTTTGTTGGAGTGGTCCTTAAGATTGAGGTATATGCACACTAGAAATAATAAAATTATGATTTTATTAATACTACAGGAAGTAATTCAACTTGTTGTAAGTGAGTCTAATGATCCCATCTCCAAGATGAGAAAATAAAATGGTTGAGCTTTGCATTATATAGCTAGCCATGTTTTTAAATCCATAGCAGAAGTAGCCCTTTGTTTTAAACCCATGGGCTTCAATATGTCTGTGACCCTTAGAGAAGACGATGTAGGAACTGAATGTTTAGAATATATTTGTTTAATCAAGGTAAACAATAAATGACTATTGAGCTTAGTTTTCTACTGAAATTCAATCACAGTTTTAGATGATGTTTCATCATTGAAGTTACACATTGCATTTTCTAATATCAAATGAGACCCGTCACTAGTTTTCCAACCATATCCTTGAGTATTCCTTTTCCAGAATCCAAAATATGTTGAAGTAGAAATTTAGTTTATGAATTGTGTTTAAAAATTAAAGTCATCTAATACTAAATGCTTCTATAATCTAGTGCAACTGCACTTGAAGCATATTTTTTTATGATGTCTCATCACGAAGGTCAAACATTATTGTGGCCAACTTATTCTGGGTATATGATACTTTAGAAATTGTAGAGATTATTTTGCCTATATTTCTCCATTGAAGTTTCTCACCAATTAATATTGTTAACTTTCTATAAATAAATTATAGAACAATAAATAAAAAATATAACCTTGTTGTATCACATCCACGAGGGAAATATTTTGCGCAAATTATATATTCAAATCACCTTTCAAGTATTTGAAATCGTATTGGTCACAGAGGTCAAGTCAGGAACTCAGTTAGCACAACACCCTATGTTGTAGTAGTCAAAGATATCAAATTATTATTACACCATTGAATTTTTTTATGTCGAGGAGCTTCAATTTTTCTTCTCATGAATAAGGAGTTGTTAATCTTAATTCCTAGTTCCGTTTGAGATATATCACTCTAACTATGTCATACACTGTCCTCTTTTGATGTTTTTGCAAATTCTGAAGCCCATATTAACATTGAAGGTAACACGTATTTGTTTCAATAACAATAGAAGTTTTAGATATAACAGAAAATGGTTAACTATTGTGACAGGCTGTAAAAATGTAGCTCCAATATGTGAGAGTTAATGTTCATAACTTTACGGAAAGTGAAATTCTATTGTTCAGTGACTATTCAATTAAGTAGCCTTCTTACTTTCTCCATATTTTTACTCTTCATGTGTTTTTCTTCTATTAGTTATCTAGCACTCACCTAGGTTAATAGATTGCATAATTACCTAAGTCATTTAGTGGCTCACAACATCTCTCTCAATTTCAAAACATAGCTCTCTTGAAAGAGAAGAATTTTCCTTGTCAAAATTTTATGTGGAATTTTCTTTCATACTTCTTGAGTGAGGTGAATCTATTTCCATCCAAAATTAATTAATTATATTACCAACTAAACCTACGGTCTTGCACTCTAGAGTATATAGTATGAAAATCCATTACTAAATCCATATAAATCCAGTTGAGAAAGGAGAGGAAGAAGAAACACAAAATGAGGGAAATATTGGTGAAGAATTTATTAGGTAGTTAGAAGCACTGGATGTTATACTATAGCATGGTGATTTTGAAGAGGGACAAGAGAACCATAGAGAACCATGGAGCTCAAGTCAGGGTAATTGATTTTGAGAAATGTAGCTCAAATAGGAATTCACTACATAAGCTTCAGTATGAGTGTGTAGTGAGTGGTTTTAGACATTTTAAGAAATGATGCAGTGGCAAGATGACATAGTACGAACCACAACATAGAACAAGGGAATCTACATGGCACTTGCTGGGCGAGTTCAAGAGAAGGACTGTGTGGAAAAATTCAAATTGTGTCTTAGTTTTACATTTCCTATTATTTTATTTTCTCTCATTATCTGTGAAGTGATCACTTAAAAAATGTGGAAAATGATTCCATTTTGTAATTTCTCTTGAAAAATAAAAGATAAGTGGAAACCTAATGTTGTGAAGTCAACTTAGTCTTAGGAATATAAATGTAATGTTTTAAAAGTTCTAAACGATTAGTGACTTATATTATGATTTAATATTTAGCTACACATCTCAAGGTTGAGTTAGGTGGTTGCTAGGATTAAGGAGATTAGTTATTTATTTCAAAGCATAAAGAGGAAAAGATAAGAGCAACCAATCTCATATGAGTAGAGATTAAGAGGGCATAAAAAGGGTAGAGAGCATTCAAGGAGAAGAAGAGAAGATTTCTAAAGTGACCAATAAGTACAATAGGTTGTACAACACATTGTACACTGCTAGAGTGGTACTTTCCATGCATAGGCCATACACATTTAGATTTGTAGGGCATAACTATATTTTGTGGATAGTTGGAGTGTGCTTTAGTATTGGGAGGAGAGAGAGTGATCTTATTTACAAGAAAGACAAGCAAATCAGGTTGTATTGTTGTAGTTGTACCCTTTTTTACAATCTCTAAATTTTTGTTTGAGGTGAGTTTATTGCACTTTTATTGACTTTACAAATGCCGGGGAAAAACAGGATACAAAGGCCACCTTGGAATCATTTATCAAAGGAATGAAAAAATGATTAGAAGGAGAAATTCTTGTGTACTCATTTATTTCTTCCGTTCATTTTTTAGCTACTATGTGATTGATGCAATGTTCAAAAATATAGTTTTTGTTGTTAAATAAATTTTCTTTTTAAGGTATTTAATGAGAGAAAATTAGGGTAATTTACTCCTAGGTTCAGAAAAAGATATAGTTGATCCCATGGAGCACTTATCATGGATATTATAAGCAAGGGTTAGTGGTTAGGACTAAGGTTTCGGAGTTTAAAAGAGAATTAAATCCGTGTCTCTTTGTGAGAGGGTAAAAGAGTTATAGAGGTACCATGACATGGAATATACTAATGAAGATGATTTGAGGAGAGTAAATTCCGTTATGGAAAAAATAAAATCATGTGCTATATTTTGGTGGGATAGTCTATAATAATCCAAGAGAAGGAAGCTAGGAAACGAAAATCAAATTGTGGTCTAAGAGATTGAAATCTCTCGAGATAAATTTTCTTCCCTTAGAGTAGCATAAAAAGATGTCTAAACATTTCTAGAATTTGAGGAAAATGGATAAGTTTTTGTGGGAGTACACACACCAATTTATGATAATAAAAATGAGGTGGGTATTCAAGAAGATCTGGACGATTTAACTATTAGTTATCATGATGGACTAAATTTTCAAATTTAGGATGAATTATGTTTTTTGAAAATACATTTTGTAGTTAAGGAATATCAATATGACATAGAAGCTGAACAGAGGTTAACCTTGGTAAATTTAAATTGATGAGAAAAATAGGTGGGAATACTCCAATTGTTGGAAATGAAAATTCTTCAAAGTCTATCAAGTGTGAGACCTTCAGGAGGGCAATGAAGTGAACGTTTACATTAGAGGAAGACGATTTTTGGCTATTGGAGACCAATATTATGTTATACTTGCAACAAATCTCACAAAACCCAAGACTACACTGAAAACCCTAGATTTGTAAATAGTGTAATGGTGGCCTAAGAGGAGCCACAAATAGAAAGAAGTTGAAGCTAGAATAGGTGATAACTTTATGCTAACATAGGTATTTCTATGTAAGATGACAACATAAGAGGATTGGAGATGGAGTGAGGTTTTTATAACTACATAAAAATGTAAAGGCAAGTTATGCAAAGTCATTATTGATAGTGGTTCTTTAGAACACTTAGTAGGTACATATAGTTTGAAAGTTACGATTCTTAAAGTTATAGATACAATCCATGTAAAATTTCATTTTCAAGTGTGAACATAATGTGAATATTAACAAATCAAGTGTTCTTTCATTTAATATTTTACCATATGAAGAAAAAGGTACTTTGATGTAGTACCTATGGATGCACATTGATTATTATTGGAAAAGTCATTGAATTTGGATAAGGATGTCATCCATAGTGGTGAAGGAATTATTGATGGAGTACATTAGGGTGGAAAGAAACATGTGTTGAAACATCTGAAAGAGGAAGGCCAATTTAAGAAAGCATTCCTTTTTCTTAGTACACAATGCTAGACTAAGTTCCTAAAATAAGCTATAAAAGTAAAGGATGTCAGAAGAAGTTCAAAAGATGTTGAATGATTATGCATACTTCACTCCATCAAAATTACCAATAGGTTTACCTCTCTTTAGAGGTATCACACATCAATCCTAGTAGAGAGACTTTCCAACCAAGGTGCCTACAAGATGAGTTGTCTAGAAAAAACAATATAAGAGAGAAAACACCTAAATTTTGAGCAAGGGTTCATCAGAGATAGCACGAGTCCTTGTGTACCCTTGCTTTTATGTTAACCATCAAGGGAGAAAAGTGGAGATAGTGTGTGGATTCTGAAATCCCTTAACAAGATCACATGAAGTACATATATCCATTGCCCCATAATGGATAACATTCTAGATTGATTAGTAGGTGCTAAGGTCATTTCTAAGATTGATATAAGTAGTGGCTACCATCAAATCCAAATATGGGAGAAGATGATTGGAAAAAAATGTTCAAAAACAAGGAAATTGTGTATGAGTAGTTGGTAATGCCATTTTTACTATTTGATGTTGCAAGGTTGTTCATGTGAACCATGTATGTGAGTCAGAAATGTATTGGCAAATAAATTTTATTTTTATTTTTATTTTATAAAGAATATTTTGAATTTTGGTAAAAATATGAAAGAAAATCTAGAACAATTAAAAATGGTGTTTGAGACACTTAAATAGATGCATTATTTGTAGATCTTTAGATGACTGTTTTTTAGAGACAAAACTAGTAATTTTTCCTAGCAATGTAATTTTGGCATATGAAGTGGGCATGGACCTTGAAAAAGTTAAATCCAACCTTAAATGGACCACTCTTGAAATAATATTGGAGTTTAGGAGTTTTTATGGGTTAGCATGTTTTTATCTAAAAATTTATTCGCATATGCACTCCATCGATAGATTGGACAAGAGGGAAAAAGTCCATCGAAGGTATTTACTTGGACTAAAATGAGCTTATGTAATCTTTGAAAATTTCTAAGAGGTCGCTGAAAAAAGAAATTTTACTTTTTGGGATGTTGAGATGCTTTTAATAGTGGAGTGTAATTCTTTAACCCTAGGAGCCCATAAGTTAAACCATTCTCGTTTTTCAATGAAAGCATAATGGTGCCAAATGAGTCCAATACTTATAAGGAATTAATGTTATTGTTTAGGAATTAAAAAGTTGCAACGTTATTTTTTGTTTGGTGTATACATCCTATTGATAGATGATAATGCTTTGAAGTACATGCTCTCAATATACAGTATTGGAAGCGTGCTAAGTGGGTATAATGCTAGCAGAGTTATACATTAGTTCTACAACATAAAATTGGAAAATGAAATGTAGTGGCAGGTGCATTTGACTAGGGGACTCCATGTACTTGTGATGATGAGCAATGAGATTGTTGGATTTGAAGAAATGAAGGAAAATATATAATTTACTCGTATTTTAGTAACATTTATGATACATTAGCAATCCACTGCACTCAACAATGTAGTTAATATATATAAATTAAATTTATATGAATATTTGTTTGTTGATTGATTTTTTTTAAAATACTGTAACTTTGTGTTCCCATTAGATATAGAAGGTGGGAACTGAATAGAGAAATTCACTGAAGTGTATTGGAGGTAGCCATAGAGGGTATAAACCTTAGTAAGTGAAAATTTATTTAGTCACAATTGAGAAAAATTGTAAATAAATTTGTTTCTATTTCCATAGCTTGCTATCTTGTTAAAGGGATGAAAAAAAAACACTAGCTTTCATGAATTCTACTTCCATGAGAAGGACCTCATATTGGCATCTCTGTGGAATTTGTGTAATGGCTAGCTCATACTCAAAGATGTAATGATTCCAATTTGGTTGTGCATTGTTCTTCCGAATGGCCTAGTCCATTTTGTGTAATAAAATGAACGATGCAATAAATTTCACTGATTTGTTTTTCAAAGAAGTCGTACAAGACAATCAAAAGCGACTTCTATGCTAAGTTCCTTAGTCACTTGTAGAGGACATTAAAAAAATGGATAGTAATTTGTAGTATAATTCAATTTATCCCCCTAAAAGAATGGATAAATTATACTAATGGATAATGGATAATGGCTTGAGTAGCATACATGGTAGCCTAATTGGTAAGAAAACATGGAAATTGATTTTCATTTGATCACACATTGAGTTTTATTCTAATTTCAACATCAGAATGTCTATATGGAATTCCACTTTTTAGATTGGTTATGGAGAAATATCCTAGAAATGTTGGATTTGATTTACTATCCCTTATAATTTTAACATAGGGCTTACATGGAAATCCTATTTTTAGATTATTTATTTAGAAGTACCCAAGAAATAGCGGATCTAAGTTATCATCCTTATGGATTATCCTAAGCTTGTAATCACATGTGATTCTATATTGCATATGTAATTTGTAAGAAATCATAATCAATGGTGGTCTCTTCATGCATTTTTATCTAAGAAATTACAACATCTCAAAAATGGTTTTCCAGTGGAAAATTATCATATTCTCACACCTCATAATTATTTTATGCTATGTTTTAAAAATGTGTCTTGTGAGAATTTTTTCCTTTTGCAAGCAACCTGCTTGTAGGATTGTTTAGGATTGGTCAAAAAAGGTTTTTCATTGTTCAATATTCTCTATGTGCATAATCAATTGCATTTTAAGGAGGATTATTTATATTCTCTTTCCATGCTTTTTATTTCACCATTAAATTGAAGTTTTAGAACCTCGTTCTTTCTTTGTTTTGGAGTCTAAGTTTTCAATTAAATATTTGTTTCTTACAACTCCCCCGTATTTCAAATATAGCATATGATGCTCTTCCTGTGGTTATTTTGTAGTTTATGATTTGAAATCTAAACTTCTTGGTTTTGTTGTGATGTAGGTTTGAGTCGAAATGTACCATATGAGTTCAAGGTACACTATTGCATATGGTATTTCCTATAATAGGGGAAACATGGGCATGTTCTACTTTTAGATATTGACCTGCCTTTTCACATGAATTCATGATTTAGCATTCGTATATGACAGTTCCCATTTTCTCAATTATGTTCTCAGAGTGCTACCTTTTGTGGTGTATCTATAACAATGGTTTATGCATGGGTGCCTAGTTCTCTTAGAGGTCACAAGTGAATGTATTTCATTTGAAGAATTGGGATATGAGGATATTGAATTTTCAGATATTTTGTCCTATTATAGATTCAACAGAGAAATTTGGTGGAATTCTTTCCGTTAATAATCCTAAAACCATAAATAGGTAGTCTCACTTGTTATCTGACCCATATCCTAAACTTAATCTTGGAGGGTAGCTAAGAAAACATGTTTTGAATAAAAATGATCAAGATGAGAAAGGAAATATATTGGAAAAACAAGAAAGGATTTGGAAACAAGGTTTTTCTTTTCTCATTGGGAAAATTAAAAGACCTAAGTCCTTTCAGCTCCAAGTTACTCAAGATATTGGAGTTGGCAATTTTGAGTTGCTTAAGGTGGTTGGACAAGGTGCATTTGGTAAGGTGTTCGAGCTTAAAAGAGATGTAACATTAGAGATTTATGCTATGAATATTATGAGGAAAGATAGAATTATGGAAAAGAATTATGATCAATATATAAAATTTGAAAGGGATATTAGACAAGGATTGAGCAGCCTTTTATTATTCAGCATAGATACTCCTTCCAGGTTCCATTTCCCTTCTCTCTTAATCTTGGTTATGACTATTTTTTCCTACAATTTAAATTGTAAATTCCATTTTGGTTTCATAGAGTTGTATATTAGTTATCTTTTGGTACCCTCATCTTCCATCATACATCTGTAGAATGTGTCCCTTCCTCATTTATGACCCAATAGTTTTGATCCCTTATGGAGTTTGCAATTTAGAACTACACTTTGCAAATCAAACATATATGTGTTGTTCTCAATTATATCTGTGCTATATTCTCATTAATATCATCGCAACTACTAGCTAGCAATTGCTATATTCTCAAATTTCTTATGAAACATTCATTGTATTTGAGTTTCCAGAAATGGAATCTACAAAATAAGTAAAGTCTTCTTTGAATAGAATACACATAGAAGAAAGCAAAAAATATACACTAAAAATATTCATACCACTATAATTCATTTTGTAACCAAACCAATGGGTACCACACTAGATATGTAGTCCTTGCAAGAGGCAAAATCTACCTTACATTCTTTCTTATATGTACACTAAGAGTCCTTTATTCTTTCTAATGACATAAGGCCACTACTAGAAAATTGTAGCATATGTTTCAGTATGTCCATTTCATAGTCTTCTCCCCAATTCTGTATGTTGATATTACATGCCAATCTGATATATCTAGTTTAGGACTTACATCTTATGAAAAGTATATGCTTGTAACTATGCCATTTCCTTGTTTTCATAAAATTTGGGTAATGTTTCTCCTTATCTATTTGTTCAATTTGAATGAATAGGATTAGAAGTGGATAAATTTAATATTCTTCCAGAATTACTCTCTTTCAAGCTATAATTCTAGTTCAATGACAGATGTATTTGCAAGCATATGTGTTTTAAATTACTGGTATTCCATAAAGATAGAAGACTATCTTAATTAATAATGATGCAATAATTAATTATAACTATTGTAAAGTGAGGTAGGTGGTTAGGTGTGTTGAAAATAATACTGAGAGGGGGGGTGAATCAGTATTATCTAGTCCTTTTAACAATTCTTCCTTATTTATACTTTGAATTATTTTTTGCATATGAGTACCATAAACAATGAGCATGAACAAGAAAATCAGACAGTCACATCAAAGAACACCAGATATAAGGTGGAAACCCAATGTGGGTGAAAACCCCCTGCTGCAATATGTCTCTATCTTCTTTCAAATTAGAAACTCCTTTTACAATGGTCTTGTACTGGTGCAGTCCTTTACCAGTACGCAGGCTGCAACCTGCAGAGAGCTACAACTCTCTCTCGTTTTCCAGTCTCTCCTGGAAGGGAGCTACAACCCCCTACTTCTTTTCTTTCAAGGACCACTTTTCATAAATTTTCAAACTGGATCCATAAATATCAAATGATCATCAAGTACCAGTAAGTCACCCAGATAACCAGATCCACAATAACAGAAAACTAAACCCAGAACACCTTATGTGGCGTCTCCTATGGCGCCTCCTGCGGTGTCTCCTGCGGCGCCTCCTGCGACGTCTCCTGCGGCGCCTCCTGTGGAGTCTCCTGCGGCGCCTCCTAC
>APFE030264008.1:9746-21515 GCA_000404065.3 Pinus taeda
TATATAAAATTTTAACTATAAATTTATTATTTGTGTGTGCTTTTTAGGCATATGATTAACTTTATTCTCAATAAAAATCTACCTCTTATTCAACTTCAACTTACACCAACTTAATAGAGTAAGAGGAATAGATATTTTTTTATCAAATATCGTTCAAAAATATTTCTCAGACCATTATGGGTTACTTCCTTTCGATTTTAGTAGATCTTTGGCAACCTACTACTTATGACTGTTGTTCTGATACATGTCGGTGTCTACTACCCAGTCATGACTCGATATGCTACAAATTTTATAATGTTGGGGATCACGTGTTTTAACTAGATTGAAGGGAAATGTATAACAAATTTCTGACTGTATCTGATTGGAATTTTCCATATTAATCACCGAACCAAACTAATTTAGCAAATTTTCAAATTATTCAACCCAATTCAGCGGAACTAGGTAACTATGAATTACTAAAAATTATTTTATTCATACATATCTACACAAAATTAAGATGGAAAGCTCCCGATCAGGGTGACGGAGTGGGTAATCAGTGTAATAATGGATGTCAAGGGCTAGGAGCTGAGAGAAATGCCTACCACTGCCCACACTCTTATATCACAGGGTGTGGTGGCGTCCTGCATGCTTGCAACGACGTCATAAGGGAGAAATGGCATTGGGTATGCAGGTATGAGAAGAGGTGGTAAGGACGGTTGCATAAGGTGGATGGGATGGCAGGTAGGTAAGGCAGACAGAGCATAGTGAAGGTAGGAGGGATAGATTGCAAGGCAGTGGGAGAACGAGAGCGGAGGACGATCCATACTCGGATTCAACAAGTAGGTAGAGCAACCACGGGTACGTTAAATTTTTCTTTCTGTAATTTGCAAAGGAAAGTCTAGCATGCTGGGTGGGGAAAGAGAATTATGCCCTGTCGAGAAGGAAATACCATGGGGAGAGATTCTACTAAGCGGGAAGAGTAGAAACAGTGAAGAAGAGTGGTCCTTTAGCTCTGCGTCATTGTTGGTCAGGCCTGAGGGCATAAAAGCTAATAGGGAGTGGTGCATTTTGCTCAGGGAAAAGGGTAGAGAGGCTAGAGAGGATTTTATCCAAGTGGAATGGAGGATGGAGGGTCTGGCGAAGTCCTTCAGGTCGAATTTCTGGGTAGATAGGGGGAGATATGGCAACAGAGAAGAGCAAGCTTGGGGAGGACAGTTGGGTAGGAAGCTAAATAAGGAATGGGTGGCATGCAGAGGTGGTAGCATTGCAATGGTAGGGAGTGGCGATAGCATGCAAGGCAGGGGGCGGGAGGAGAGTCTCAGCATGAAGCTCCCTTTGCACGCTTTACCAGGGTCAAATAGGGAATGGGTTAGCCTGAGGGACCTTAAGGCGGGAGGAAGGGACAGTGGAGGAGTGATTGGGACCATGTTGGGTTTGACTGAGGGGTAGGATGGGTGGAGCAGGGAGAAGGTGAAGCCCACCCCTATTTCACCTAAATGCTTGGGAGTAACGGAGTGTGGGCTGAGGGGAGTCAGTGAGGAGAACAGACACTGCACAAGGCAATCGGCATTTGGACTGGTAATGGTTTTATTATCCTGACATTGAACTGTGATCACTGTGAACAGGTAGTAGACAACTATGACATGGCACATCCAGCCAGAGGAAGAGGCCGTGGAGGATGAGGAAAATCTGGACCTTGTTGAAAGGACCTGGGAACCTCGAAACAAAAGAGAGGGAGAAGACCCATGGACGAGACTGTCAGGGAGGCAGCGAAAGCATATAAGGAAGGAACAGATGCAAGTATCTGAAAAATTATAAAAGAAATGGAGGACCGAATTACGAAAGAGGACTCCGAGGATGAAATGGAGTAATGGAAAGAATACATCATAGATCCCGGTAGGACCAGAGAGAGACTATCCCAATTCAAACAGACCTTGCATCTGTATTAGCTCATGAAAAGATTGGTAGGAAAAGCAATGGAACCGGTGTCCATGGGGATGGCTCTGATCATTAGAGACATGCTAGACTACAAAAAGGACCTACAAACTATCAAGTTTCATCTCTGCAAGCAGGACATTAGACTGGATCATATCTAGCGACACATTCCATGCATTATCGAAATGACACTAGCACTTGGAGATTCAACTGAAGATCCAACGATAGTTGAGTTAGAACTGGAAGACCTCAAAGAATAACTGAGCACAATGATAGCTCAGGTTTTTTTGTTTTTTAGCGGCTAGCTTTCTTTTACATGCATGCTTATGGTATCTAAGATTATAGATTGGTTTGTAAATA
The DNA here is from genome assembly GCA_000404065.3 of Pinus taeda. Taxonomy (NCBI): domain Eukaryota; kingdom Viridiplantae; phylum Streptophyta; class Pinopsida; order Pinales; family Pinaceae; genus Pinus; species Pinus taeda. Next base: position 12,021 of record APFE030264008.1, read on the forward strand.
GTTATGTATATATTACTTGGGTAGAAAGACTCATAACTTATCATTTTTTGATGGCTTACAATATGCATCGGTGGCCAACAGACTTGGTTTCCCACTCGGCAAGTTGATGCCACTTCTTAACTGTATGTGGTTTCAGTTTGTTTATATATAAATAGAAAAGGAGGAACTACCTAAGCTTACAAAAAAAAATTAAGGTGGAAAGAGTAATTGAAACAAGTGTAATATGCAAATTTGCTGCTTAGTACCTATCTCTTTTGAAAAAAGTAATTGATAGTGGAAGTTATTGTAACTAAGATTAAAAAAAATACTACTACTATATAAATAATTGTCCATATTTATAAAAGATGTTTAACATATTTTTTTAGATAGATTAGTATGTTAAATAGCAAAGTTACTTGTATACACACTATGTTAAATGGAATGAAAAGCAAATCAATTTTATATTGATTTTTTTATGTTTTCAAAACTTATAGTACTAAAATTGTTATACACATTATTGTTTTAATGTATAAAGCACACATCTATATTCTTACCATATAAAATACACATCCAAATTTCATAACACATAAAATGCACATCAAACATATATCATAAATATTTGCAAATGTGTTTATTGATTTAATTTTCCATATTTACAAATGTGTTTATTGATTTAATTTTCCCATTCATTTATATAAAAAAAAGTAAAAAATAATTTTATAATATAAGTATATTTAATTGATTCTTTCATAACAAAAAATAAAGCTTACGAAAAAATGCATATATATAGAACAAATAAAAATTAAATAATAATATTATTATTCAAATTAAAAATAAATAAAAATTTAACATTATTATTTCAAATACCATTTGTAATAGGTTTTATGTTTTATTACTTCAAAGTAAATTGAGCATGTTCCATGGAAATTTTATCAATATAATTCACAACTCGACTCAAATCTAAATTATCTTATTTCTAAATTATCTTATTTTGATGATTACTTACGGTGATTAAAATTGTTTTTAAAAAATATAATGTTGAATCTATATAATTTGAGCATGTTCCATGGAAATTTTATCAATATAATTCACAACTCGACTCAAATCTAAATTATCTTATTTCTAAATTATCTTATTTTGATGATTATTTACGGTGATTAAAATTGTTTTTAAAAAATATAATGTTGAATCTATTGCATTTTTAATATCTATTATTTCTTCCATCATAATATGAAAGTATATTTTTTTTAATAGATAAATGTTATTAAAATATTTGTGATAAAAAATATTTAAGTAACTGTCATTATAATATAGATTTGATTTATCTAAATAACCGTCATTATAATTATAATATAGATTTGACTTATAAAATATTTTTTTTTAATAATTAAGTGGTAAGGCGTTCCCGATAACAACTCCCTCCCAGGCTACTAGTGCGATTTTGGATCATTGAATTTTAATGACAGACGATTCAAATAAGGTAAGCCATCGGATTGGATACAAATATCAATTAGTTACACTACAATCAGTTACAACTCCTTCTGCATTGTTTGAAAAGCTTGCAAGTTGGTTGCAGCGATTAAAAACTTGTTTTTTTTTCAGAGAGAAAAATCATCATAGCTTATATTAAGAGAATATAATGATCTGAAATACATAAAGATGATGAGGAAACAGATTTTCCAAGTTAAACCAAGGAGTACCATGGTCTCGAAATAATTAGATACCATGTACCAAAATATAATATCGTATCAGTCCAAGAACTTTCAGATTTGTCTGAGACTGATCAGCCCAAAAAACAGGCACATATACTGAAAAAATTACAAAATTGAACACATACAAAAGCAAGCATTCAGACTTCCCCATTGGAAATACATTATTTGAAAACCAAGATCCTGAATCAGCAACCTTTTGACTGTAAAAGGCCTGATTCAAAAAAATCTTGACTTGCCATAATACGCAGCAGAATTGAGTTCAGAGGCACCTTTGAGTCTTGAAAGGTATTAGCATTCCTCCGTTTCCACAAGAACCAGTAGACAAAGATAAACAAAGTTCTCCGAGATGAACCAGCGGACAAAGATAAACAAAGTTTGCCGAGATAAACTCAAAGCCATCCTAAACAGAAGAAAAGATCAGGTAAGAAAAACCAAAAGAATATCGTGCCAACACATCAGTTAGTTACACTACAATAGGTTACAATTCGTGCCGGATGGCCTTTCTCCATGGATGGCCTTTCTCCATAGTTTGAAAAGGTTGCCGGGTTGGTTGCAGCGATATCTTGCAAATCGGAACAGAGATCAGTTAGTTACTCTACAATCGGTTACAATTCGTTCCAGATGGCCTTCCACCATCGTTTGAAAAGCTTGTCGGGTTGGTTACAGTGACTAAAAACTTTGCAATCAATCGAATATCTTGCAAATTGGGGCCGATATCCCTGGGTAGAGAAACTATTAATGATAAACTATGACTGAATCCAACAGCAAAACCTGAGTAGCAGTCGACAGTCCAACTCGAGACGTCTGTCTGTGCCTGATTGAGTAGAAAAAGAGGATTGTAATTTGAGTGGTAAAGGCTGCTATCACAATCTTATATTCAGGATTTTTGTTTTATTTAAGCAAATTTGTCAGCATCCTGGTTTGAATAACCAGAACCGTTCTGAATCGATCTCGAATCGTAGTAGCAGTCGTGTCCAGAAATGGGGAATTTGTATAATGACAATAATGACGATAACACAACATTTGTTAAATGGAAATCAAGTGTTGCTTCATACTTTAGAGCTCTAAACATTCCAGATAAGATCTGGAGTGACCGTTTGCCTCAATCGATTCCAATGCGATAATATTTTTGATAAAAACTTAATTTTAAGTTTTTTATATTTGTGAATGAAAAATCATTATTATTTTGTTATGTTAATTGCTATTTTTCTATATGATATTTAGGTGGAAAAGGGAACGCTTTGAAAGATGGTTTTTTAAATTTACAGGTTGGCAATTTAAAATGTATAAATCATTCTAGTAAGATGGTGGAATGGATGTCAGAGAAACTCCTATCTATTTCTCATAAATATAAAAAATAAGTTTTTTTCCCATTTAGTTTGATTATTATATAAATTGGGGCCGATATCCCTGGGGTAGAGAAACTATGAATGAATCCAGCAGTAGAACCTCGGTAGCAATTGGGAGTCCAATTGGAGACCTCTGCCTGCGCCTAGTTGAGCAGAGAAAGAGGATCCTAATTTGAGTGGTGAAGCCTGCTCTCACAATCTTATACTCAGGATTTTTGTTTTATTTAAATAAAATTGTCAGCATCCTGGTTTGAATAACCAGATCCATTCTGAATCCATCTAGAATCGTAATAATAAACTAGTCACTTGTCTAGAAATAGAGCAGTTGTGTCTAGAAACAGAGAATTTGTTAAATGGCGATAACACAACATTTGCTAAATGGAAATCGAGTCTTCTATGTTAATTACTATTTTGCTATATGATATTTAGGTAGACAAAAAAACTCTTGAAAGATGGCTTTTTAAATTTACAGGTTGGTAATCTAAAATATATAAATCATTCTAGTCAAATGCGGGAACGGATGTCAAAGAAACTCCTAACTATTTCTCATAAATATAAATAGTAAGTTCTTTGTTCCATTTGATTTTCCAGATTCAAACAATATTTTGTATCCATGATTATTACATAAATTGCATGTGTAAATGTGAAACCTTTATTTATGAGTTCTAATATATTGGTCAACTTTACAGCTAGTTGGTCAACTTTACAGCTAGTTGGTTCTGGACGGCATGATTAACATAGACAAATATGTTTGTGTATGATAATTATTCAACAGATAGGAAAAATTATCTTGCAGTTGGTTAATTTTTTTTAGCATTGAATAATTTAATAAAAATGATAAGAAACTTATTTCTTTTGCCACTGAAAGATTAGAAGAGATTTACTGCTATCTTTGAAGAAATGAAATATTAACTGTTATAGAAATTCCAGCTCTAACAATGAATGTCATTCTATCTATAATTATGAATGAGATTCAATCAATAGAAACTGCTATTTTTGAAGAAATATCAACTCTCATAGAAATTCCAGCACTAGCAATGAATGTCATTCATATCCTTTACCTTTTGTTCTTTTGTACTTTCTAAATCACACATAAAATCTCTTTTTATTAACCCAATACTTTCTTATCTTTTACCTTTTGTTCCTTTGTACTTTCTAAATCACACATAAAACTCAATCTAACTGACTAACACAAAACCGAACCGAAAAAATAAAGACAAATCTACCTTCATTCTTTTGTACTTTCTAAATCACACATAAAATATTTTTTATTGAGCCAATCCTTTCCTATCAATTACTTTTTGTTCCTTTGTACTTTCTAAATCACACATAAAACTCAATCTAATTTACTAACAAAAAAAAATAAAAACACAACGAAATCTACCTTCATCATTAAAGAAATATTAATCGTAATCCAAATTCCATATATAACTCTAAATGGCATTCAATAATTATAAATAATTTTTTCCATGGAAAGATCAGAAGAGTTATGGCTCTATCTTAAAGAAATATAGGAGCAATTTAGCAATTTTCTACCGATCTATATTAAAGAAATATAGGAGCAACTCTATCTTAAAGAAACATAGGAGCAATTTGCTACGGATCTATATTAAAGAAATATAGGAGAAACTCTATCTTAAAGAACTATAGGAGCAATGTGCTATGGATCTATATTAAAGAAATATATGAGCAATTTGCCGGGAGCAGATTAAAGATTAGAAGAGATTCAGAAATATTAATTGTCATAGAAATTCTAGTTCTGAAAATGAATGCCATTTCGTCTATAATTGTGTTTCCATCTTTAACAATGAATGCCATTCTATCTATAATTATGAGAGAAATTTGCTACAACTTTATCTTAAAGAAATATAGGAGCAATTTTCCCTGGAGATTTATTGCTATCTTTGAAGAAATATTAACTGTCATAGAAATTCCAGTTCTAACAATGAACCATCTAAAATTATGATTCCAGTGCTAAAAATGAATGTCATTCCATCTATAATTATGAATTAGATTATAATTATGAATTAGATTTAACAGATAGAAAAAATTATCTTGCAGTTGGGTAATTTCTTATCAGGTTGAATAATTTAATAAAAATGATAAGAAAATTATTTCTTTTGCCATTTTTAAAGATTAGAAGAGATTTACTACTATATTTGAAGAAATATTAACTGTCATAGAAATTCCAGATCTAACAATGAATGCCATTACATCTATAATTATGAATGAGATTCAATCAATAGAAACTGCTATCTTTGAAGAAATAGTAACTCCCATAGAAATTCCAGCTGTAACAATGAATGTCATTCCATCTATAATTATGAAAGAGATTCATTTGCAATTTTTTTTCACATTGAACAATTTAATAAAAATTATAAGAAACTTATTTCTCTATATTGCAGGAAAAATTCACTGTAATCCAATTTAAAATTTGAACCATAATTCTTGATTTGATTCTCATGGTTGGAAAGATCACCACATATTTTCTAAGTACATAAAATGAATTGTGTGACCTTCAATTTTTCAAGCAAGTTAGTTTCTTTTGTGACTTTATTTAGAGTTTTCACTTAGCAACTTTTTTCACAATTCTTGAATAAAGTTTTCTTTGTGACGCATTAAAAGTCTTCTGCATTTATTTATAGGCCGTCTAGTTAAATACATAGCCAATCCAAATCTACTTAGCAACATTTTTCCATTTTTGGAGTTGGGTAAATATCTTGCAGGAAGAATTAACTGTAATCCAAGTTAAAATTCAAGCTATAATTCTTGATTTATTTTCTAACTACATACAATGAATTGTGTGACCTTCAATTTTTCAAGCAAGTTAGTTTCGTTTGTGTCTTTATTTAGAGTTTTCACTTAGCAACTTTTATCATGTTTCTTGAATAAAGTTTTCTTTGTGAGGCATTAAAAGTCTTTTGCATTTATTTATAGGCGTCTAGTTAAATACATAGCCAATCCAAATCTACTTAGCAACATTTTTCCATTGTTCCTAAATAATTTCTTTTTTTAAGCATTAAAAGCTTTTTTGCATTTATTTGTAAGAATGTGCTATGTCAAATACATAGTCAATCTCTTAAAATATCATGCTGAAAAAAAACACTTTAATTGTTACGATTCTTCTCAAATTTATATCTTACGGTGTTTCCTTTGCAACATCTATTACAATTGCTAGTTTATTTTTTAATGTGAAGATGAAATTAAGATAAATTGTATTATAATTTAGTCTCGCAAGGCAGTAGGGTAATCCACATTGTATTATACTGAGTCTTCCAAGGCGGCAGCTTTATCGATTAAACTAAACAATACAGATAGGGGTATTTCATTCTGTGTCTGAAACATCATCACCACGATTTGATTACTGTACAAAAGTATTGAATTGTCATCGATGATTAGGACAATTGGGATATGTGTATTTTTTTGTTATTTTTATTTTTTAAAATAATTTTTAATCCTGACCATTTAATTTAAAAATCTATGAAATTAGTCACAACTTGTACATAGATTAATTAGAAAATAATAATTCAGAGTTTAAAAAATTTTAAAAAAATTTATATTTTATTAAATTTTAATAAGTTTATATAAATTGTTTAAAAAAATTTGTATATTATTATGAAAAATTTAAAAATAAATTTGACTATAACCCATTGAAATATAATTGTTTTAATAGATACAAATAATAAAACATAAGAGTAAAAAGTAAACCCTCATGTTAATGTATTTATTATTGGATTTTTTTTTAAATGGACTAATTTAATCTTAATTATAATGCATGAATCATATTTTTTTTTTCTTTGTTAACATTATGCTTTTCAAAATTAGAGAAGAGAAAATTGCTTTATTGAATTAGTTACATCTACTTCTAAGTAACCATATATTATTCTAGAATAACTCCACATCCAATCCAATTAGATAGTCTTAAACTCTATTAAAATTTTTTATTCTATTAAAGATGTTTGTATGTCAAAAATATTGTTAAGACTTTTATCAGATAATCTAAATAAAGTTTGTTAGACATTATATCTAAAAAATTATGGGTCACTGAAAGAAAGTTAGTTAGACATTGTATCTAAAACATTATGGCTCAAATAAAATAGGGAAAAAAACATGTGACAATGTTTATTGTCTTGTAACCAAGGTAATCCCCAAAACTTAACAATCCAATGTACCACATGGCTTCAACCTTGCACAAAAAAATCGCCCTTGAATATAAAGGTATAGAGGTTTCATTTATAAACTTCATGCCCTTGACAAATCTAAAACAATGTGGGATAAGTATGATTTATTATAAACCATGTTGGATAATTATCTTTCAAATAGTGGGAAAATTTAACATAACTCAGTTGCTTTGCCAAACCAACAACGACGACAACCATTATTGGCTATTATCTGCTAATGAATGTTGATGCATCAATGTTATTCAAGGAAAACCACACCACAAGTAATTATCCACTGGTGGCCCATAAGGGGTAGGTTTTCACTCTTTCCAGATGCCTCTGGGTCTTGGGTTATTAACATGTTTTCTTACATTCAAGGAAGACGAGCTCTTAGCCAAGTAGAAGTAATGAAAAAAAAACTATTTTAGAAAGACCTTTAAATATTGTACCAAACAACCATTCCTTATGTTCTATCACCTACCATTAATGTGATACACCAAGTTATACATAGTTGCAATGCTATTCTTTAGGGCAATGTAAAAATCAATAATTAATTGGTAGAATCTAAGGCAAGATGAAGGGAAGGATATAAAAGAATATACTGAAGATTTAGAAAGAAGGAATTTATATTGAGCATTATTTTTTCTACATAAGAGACTCTTTTAAAGTGTGTTGGAAGGTTATATATTTATTTGAGACATATTATTCTTATTTTTAACCCAACTAATCTTTCATGAAGTTTAGCTCCATGCCATTCATATTGAGTGAAGGGAAAAGAATATCTATGACAACCTCTTAAATAAACCAATTCAGCTACTTGCAAAAAATAACAAAGGAAATGGTAGGATGAAAAAAATAGCTACATTGAAGAGAGAAGATGAGAATCCTTCATGTTCTCAATGCAAAATGAAAGCACATGACGAGTCCAAGTGTTAGAGGCTTAATCTCGAACTCAGATCAAAGATGTTCTATAATAATAAGGGTAATATAAATACCAATGCTACAATCCAATATATCTTGGATCATATTTAGGCGATGAAATCAAGATCATGATCATGAGAATAGAAGGCACATTTTCTTCCACTGGCTCTAGTTACAATACCCATTCTTTAAAATCTGAAACTATGCATGATGAAAGGAAAATAAGTGAGCTATTCCATATTAGAGTCATCTAAAAACATATAAATATCGATACACTCTATGATAACGGTTCAAAATATAATCTCATTTCTGAAGAAATTCTTAAGACATTGGGACTAGAAACTAAGCCTATTCCAAAACCATTTCTTTAGGATGAGTAAGTGGAAATGCTAAGTTAGATGTATCTAAACAATGTAAGATCAAATTTGCAATCACATTTAAGTTCATAGATGTGGTAGAATTATATGTCACACCACTTAATATTTGGATGAACCTTCAACTTAACAAGAAGTTTGACCTTAAAATGAGAACTCTAGGCCAAATAATCTCATATTTTTGCATAAAATAACATGAAAAAACATCCCTAGATAGAAAAGTGGCAATGGTGCATCACCCTTATTTATGGTTAAAATTACAACATTTTTTAATGATGACATTAAAAACCCAAATCAGGAATACCAAAAAACTTAAAATTTCAACAATTTTCAACCATGACATTAAACCTAAATATCATGAGTACAAAAAAGTTTAAAATTCCAATGTTTTCAACCATGGCATCAAAAACAAAATATTTTGACTAAAAAACTTAAAAATTAACACCTAAATTAGCGAATTATTGTACCAAGAACAATTCATTTTAAGATTAATATTGCAACTCTTTTGAAATATAGGTCTATGACAAGTTGACCATCTTTTCAATGGAGTCTTAAATTTGTGACATTTTTTAGCCATGTCTATAAAGTTCACTCTTTTGATAATTCAGTGGTCAAATCAGTAGTGGGGATAGCCATCATTGGCTATTATCTTGAAATGCAGGATGATTCATCACTATTATTGAAGGAAAACCACGTTAAGACTACCAGATACTATTAATGTATATGTGTATTAATTTTCAAGACTATAATGTGAAAAAAATCCTAATTTTAACACCCAACATACAATAAAAATTATACGATCTTGAAAAACACTTATAAATATTTAAAAACAAATAGACAAACTTGAAAAACATTTAAAAATTAACAATGAAAAAAAAAAGATAAACAAACTTGAACAACGGTTAAAAAAATCAACATTTCAAAAAAATAGTATACACATTTAAAAACACACTTAAAAACCCAACATTTAAATAAATAAATAAACTAGAAAAATTTAAAA
>APFE030264008.1:22682-58767 GCA_000404065.3 Pinus taeda
AAAAAAAAAACAACATTTAAATAAATAAATAAACTAGATAATTAAAAAAATCAACATTTAAAAAAAAGTGTTGATACTTCATAGATTAAAAGATTAAAAATTATCACACCACTCTCGACAATAAAAAATGAGTGATGTTGTATCACCAATTTTCAAAATGTGCATAAAATCAACCATGAATATTACCATTAAAGAAACAAGAACTCGATCAAGTTCATGTTATTGTGGTAACATATTTCGAGTAAAATAAAAATTGGAAATGTATATTTGTATGAGAGAGAATATATATTTTATAGCGAGGAAAACAAGTATTATCTTATAGGATGGGATTAAGTATATCATAAGAGAATATTAGGAAAATATTAACTTATCTCTGGCTTTTATAAGAAAAATAAAAAGACCTGAAAAACAAAGAAAAAATTTGTACTCATGATTATAAAAGCTCTAAAGCTAAGGATAATGACAAATCCAATGCTTTAAAAAAAAAGTGATCCTAAACATAGAAATGAATTAGTTAAGATTATTTCTAACTATGATGAAGCGTTTAAGGAAATTATTAATACATGAAATGTTTGAAGCCAACAAGAGGGAGAATTTCCCCATTGCAAATCCTAATTAAGTTAACATTTGTTTAAAGTGACAATCTCCAGTGGTATGCGGATATGGTTTTAGAAAAAAAAAAAAAAAAAATTATATATTGGAAAATATACTTTCTTATTAAAAAAAATTCTAAAATTCTAATATTTATATTCTTATATTTGACTTTAAACAATAATATTGAAAATTAAAATTGATTGTAAAATATAGGTAATAATTAAAAAAAAAGTTATATAGTATTAGGTCACATATACTTAATTAGGACTAAAAAAACAATAGACATGAAAGATTTTCATCACAAAAAATAAAATAACTAATAAAATATGGCATTTTTGATAGCTATCACTAAAAATTAAGAAATGCTATTAACTAATATTATATGGGTGTATGTTTGTGTTAAAATATGTTTTTAATATAATAATAAGTCATATTAAATTGAAAATATGGAGAAAAGTAAAAGTCATGAAATTTGAAATAATAGAAAAATGAAACAAATAAAAATGAGAAAGTTAAGTAACAAGGAAATAAAACTAAAAAGAAAAAATTAGTAACTAATAAAAATGGAAGTTACTAAACAACCCATAATAAGATGTCAACCAATCCTCTTACAAATAAATTAACACAACCACATTAATAAATATGGTTGATATTCTATATGCATCAATGGATATGGATTTAATATTAATATTAATAAATATATAAATATAATATAATACAAAATTAATAATTTATTTTATTAAATATTATTATCATTATTATAAATATTGATAATAATTATAACAAATTTAATGGAAAATTTTTTAAATAATTTATTATAATTAATATGATAATATTATTGATGTTACCAATAATATAATAAATCTTGATATTATTAACCAAAGGGATTATTAATATTATAAACCTAAGGCATTATAAATATTAGGAAATAATATTAAACCCAAAGGAGTAATAAACCAAAGGATTCAATATTAAAAACCAAGGGATTAATATTATAAAAGTAAGTGATTATTAGTATTATAAACCCAAGGAATTTAAATTATCAACCAAAGGGATTTATATAAAACCGTGGAAATAATATTATAAACCCTATCAATAATATTATGCCCTAGGAATATGAACCCTTAGATTAACGATAATATAAAAAAATCTCGATATTAATAACCAAAGTGATTATTAATATCATAAACCCAAGACATTTAAATCCCATGAAATAATATTAAACACAAAAGATTAATATTTTAAACCCAATGGATTATTACTATAAACCCAAGTGATTAATATTAAAATCCCAAGAGATTAATATTATAAACTCTTGGGAATATTGTTATAAACGTAAACGAATATTAATATTATAACCCCAAGGGATTTAGATTATAAATTAGATTATAAACCGAAGGGATGTATATTAAACCCTAGGATTAATATTATTATGCCTTCAGAATACAAACCCTTAGATTATTAAATACAAGGGATTGATATTATAAACCCAAGGGATTAATACTAAAAACCCAAGGGAATCATATTAAACCCAAGGGATTAATACTGTAAATCCAAGGTATATAAACTCTAAGATAAATATTATAAACCTTAAAACAAACATATTTGACCATCCTTGACCATGATTTTCATATTGAGAAAATCTTTGTCACATTGTGACATTGGAACATCATTGACCATGGTTAACCATGATTTTCATATTGAGAGAAACTTTGTCACAATGCGACGTTGGACCATGGTTGGCCATGATTGACCATGTTTGACCATGGTGAGACAATCTTTGTCATAATGTGATGTTGGACCATGGTTGACATGGTTTATTTTCGTATTGAGACAATCTTTGTCACAATGTGACATTGGACCATGGTTGACCATGTTTGATTTCCATATTAAGACAATCTTTGTAACAATGTGATGTTGGACCATGGTGTACCATGCTTGACCATGGTTAATTTTCATATTAAGATAATCTTTGTCACAATGTGACATTGGACCATGGTTGACGATGGTTGACAATGGTTGACCATGGTTGATTTTCATACTAAGAGAATCTTTGTCACAATATAACCTTGAACCATGGTTGACCATGATTTATTTTCATATTGAGAGAATCTTTGCCAAAATGCGATGTTGGACCATGGTTCACCATGGTTCGCCTTGATTAACAATGCTTGACCATTGTTGATTTTCATATTGAGACAATCTTTGTCACAATGTGATGTTGGACCATAGCTCACCTAATTGACCATTGATGACTTTCATATTGACCATTACTGACCATTGTTGACTTTCATATTGACCATGCTTGGCCATGGTTGACCATGATTGATTTTCATATTGAGATAATCTGTCACAATGTGATTGGACAATGATTAACCATGGTTGATCATGGTTGATTTTCATATTGGGACATTTTGTAACAATGTGACGATGCACCATGGTTGACCATGATTGACCATGGCTAACAATGGTTGATGATGGTTAAACATGGTTTATTTTTATATTGAGATAATCTTTGTCACAATGTGACATTTGACCATCATTAACAATGGTTGACCATGATTATAAATGCCAGGGAATTATATATAAGCATATGATTAATATTATAACCTTATGAATAATATTATACCCTAGCAATATGAACTCTTAGATTCTTTTTTTTTTTTCTCGGCAAATGCTAATTCTATTAACTGTAAAACAAAGTAAAAATACAAGGGGGCGAGGCCTCGGGAATCATCCTCCGATGGCACTCAGAACAACATAAACTATCCCTTGTGAGGGAAGAACCAGATACATAATCAAGAGAACAGATAATGCCACCAGGAATTAACCAAGGAAACATGAAGAGGAGGAGAAAACCGTTTGTCGAGAGCATAAGACCAGAGCACGGGACCATTACAATGCTCAAAATTCCAAAGACCATTACAATGCTCAAAAATCCATAAGAGTTTTACATTACTAAGAAACACAGAGAAAATTAGGTCCGCCTATCTGAAGATATCTGACCCGAGCTATGTCCATAACCGCTTGAGCTTGATCATGTTAGTTATCCAAAAAACAAAAAAGGAGAAGGCCCAGATGGCCTCAAAATGCATCTTCCTCATGCTGAGGTTCCTCCACCACCGGACAGACGTTATCCTTCCACGCATCCTCATGTCCATCATCTTCCTCACCTGGGTGCCTCATCAGGGGGCACGTGTCACTATCCATCTTTTCCCGAATCCTCGAGACAACAGTTTCCAGAGGCCGAGAGGCACTGGGAGCCTTGCTGCTTTCAAGTCTATCCCCCTGATCTTTCGCCATACTTTCCCCTGCATTACCCTGTCTATTTCTTTGACTGCTAACTCCTTGGAAAGCTTCCTGAGAAGGTTCAGACATCAGGCGCACCCGAATTTGGGGCGGAGCTTCTTCTTAAGAGAAGAGAATGGTGATATTGGCAGTGATTACAGGTCTATGAAAATTGCTCTGAAAAGTGAAATGAGTTGTTTGGAACCCATGATACGAGATTGGATTGTGAACAGGATCCACAGAGTTGGAAGCCAGCTGATTTCCCCGCCCTCCCTGACTTCCCCCTGAACGACTCCTCTTGTTGTGGTGCACCATGATGAGGGGAGTCCACTGAGGCCGAGACCGGAGGGTGATGAAACAATTTGGAAAACCAAAAGCATAACCCAAAGATAGGTTACACAACATAGGAACCAACTTAAGACACGGACGGCCGGACTGTACATGTAGGGAGAGCAACGCAGGAAAAGTAGCAGGGGAAGTAGAAAGCTTTCCAAAGTTTCCAGAGACTAGACCGCTATCTAAACGCCATACTTTCCCAAGCCAGAGATGAACAAGAAACAAAATACACAGAGAAAACTCACCTTTGTTTGCAAGGAACATCCAGCCTCCGAAACCCACTTTCGGCTTTAACCAAAGACACGAAGGCAGGGCGCTTACAGTGGTAGTGAAATCCCTAGACGCCATGGATAAAATAACCAAAGCCATACCTTGAACGGGACAATTAGTAAATGCAGAGAGCGTGCCAAATCTTCTGCTCTGCAAATGATCCTTCGGGAACCGAGCGAACCACCTAAATATCATTCCCATCAACCGAATTAGCTTCTGGAGAATCGCGCGGGTATGTGTCTGGCAATACCTAGCACCTCCATCTGTCTAGTGCACCATTATTACACATTGATTTCACCCTCATCCGGGTAATATGAACTCTTAGATTAATAAACCCAAGGGATTGATGTTATAAACCCAAGGTACTAATAAACCAAAGGGATCAATACTAAAATCCCAATACATTATAAGCATAATGGAATAATCCTAAACCAAAGGGAAAATTTTATAAATCCAAGGGATATAAACCATAAGATAAATATTATAAACCCTAAAATAAGCATGGTTGACCATGGTAGATGATGGCTAACCATGGTTGATTTTCATATTGAGACAATCTTTGTCACAATGTGATGTTGGACCATGGTTGACCATGATTGACCATTGTTGAATTTCATACTGACAATGACTGACCATGATTGATTTTGATATTGAGACAATCTTTGTCACAATGTGATGTTGGACCATGGTTGACCTTGATTGAACATGGTTGACCATGGATGATTTTCATATTAAGACAATCTTTGTCATAATATGATGGTGCACCATGGTTGACCATGATTGACAATGGTTGATGATGGTTGAACATGGTTTATTTTCATATTGAGACAATCTTTGTGACAATGTGACATTAGACCATGATTGACTATGATTATAAACTCAAGGGATTTATATATAACCCTAGGATTAATATTATAAACCCGATGAATAATATTATACAATAGGAATATGAACACTTAGATTAATAAACCTAATGGATTGATATTATAAACAAAAGGTACTAATAAACACAAGAGATTAATACTAAAAACCTAAGGTATTACAAACCCAATGAAATAATCTTAAACCAAGGGATTAATATCATAAACCCAAGGTATATAAACCCTAAAATAAGCATGGTTGACCATTTTTTACCATGGTTAATATTGATATTGAGACAAAATTTGTCACAATGTGACGTTGGACCATGTTTTATCATGGTTGACCATGATTATAAACCCAAGAGAATTATATATAACCCTAGGATTAATATTATAAACCCTATGAATAATATTCTACCCTAGGAATATGAACCCTTAGATTAATAAACCCAAGTGATTGATATTATAAACCCAAGAGACTAATAAACCGAAGGGATCAATACTAAACACCCAAGGCATTATAAACCTGAGGGAATAATATTAAACCCAAGGGATTAATATTATAAACCCAAATTATATAAACTCTAAGATAAATATTATAAAACCTAAAATAATCATGGTTGACCATGTTTGATGATGGTTGGTCGTGGTAGACGATGGTTGATTTTCATAATGAGACAATCTTTGTCACAATGTTACGTTTGACCATGGTTGACTATGATTGACCATTGTTGATTTTCATGTTGACCATGATTATAAACCTAAGGAATTTACATATAACCCTAGGATTAGTATTATAAACCTTATGAATAATATTATACCATGGGAATATGAACCCTTAGATTAATAAACCCAAGGGATTGATATTATAAACACAAGGTACTAATAAACCCAAGGGAATAATACTAAAAACCTAAGGCATTATAAACCTAAGGGAATAATATTAAACCAAGGGATTAATATTATAAACCCAAGGTATATAAACCCTAAGATAAATATTATAAACACTGAAATAAGCATGGTTGACCATGTTTTACCATTGTTGACCATGATAGATGATCGTTGACCATGGTTAATATTCATATTGAGAAAATCTTTGTCACAATGTGACGTTGGACCATGGTTTATCATGGTTGACCATGATTTACTATTTTTGATCATCATATTGACCATGATTGACCATGATTTACCATGATTTCTTTTCATATTGAGACAATCTTTATCATAATGCGAAGTTGGACCATAATTGAACATCATTGATTTTTTGTATTGAGACAATATTTATCTCAATGTGACGTTGCAGCATGGTTGACCATGATTGACGATGGTTGATGATGGTTGAACATGGTTTATTCATATTGAGATAATTTTTGTCACAATGAGACATTAGACCATGATTGACCATGATTATAAACCCAAGGTATTTTCATATAACCTTGGATTAATATTATAAACCATATAAATACTATTATACCCTGGGAATATGAACCCTTAGATTAATAAACCCAAGGGATTGATATTATACACCCAATGTATAAACCCTAAAATAAGCATGGTTGACCATGGTTGACCGTGGTTGATTTTCATATTGACACAATCTTTGTCACAATGCGACATTGGACCATGGTTGAGCATGATTTATTTTCATATTGTGACAATCTTTGTCACAACGCAATCAGTTAGATTATGGTCAACCATGGTTGATTTTCATATTGAGACAATATTTGTCATAATGCGTCGTTTGGACCATGGTCGACCCTGGATGAACATGGTTGTCACAATGTGACATTGGGCCAAGAGACAATCTTTGTCACAATGTGACTTTGATTATTGACCATAGTTGAATTTCATATTGAGACAATATTTGTCACAATATGACATTAGACCACCATGATTGATTTTCATATTGAGACAAGATTTGTCACAATGTGACGTTGAACCATTGTTGACCATTATTAACCATTATTGACCATAAGTAACCATGGTCGACCCTATTTGACCAATGTTGACTTTGAATAACCATGGTTGACTGTGATTGATTTCCGTATTGATAAAATCCTATAATTAACTCTAAGATAAATATCATAAACCATGGTATATAAAACCTTTGATAAATATTATAAATGCTAAAATAAACATGGTTGACCATGTTGATTTTCATATTGAGATCATCTTTATCACAATGCGATGTTGGACAATGGTTGACCATAATTGAATTTCATATTGAGACAATATTTGTCACAATGCAACGTTGGACCATGCTTGACCATGTTTGATTTTCATATTGAGACAATCTTTGTCATAATGTGACATTGGACCATGGTTAACCATGATTGACGATGGTTGTCAATGGTTGACCATGGCTAATTTTCATATTGGGTCAATCTTTGTCACAATGTGATGTTTCACCATGGTTGAACATGATTATAAACCCAAGCGATTTATATTAAACCATAAAATTAATATTACAAACCCTATGAATAATATTATACCCTAGGAATATGAACCCTTGGATTATTAAACTGAAGGGATTAATATTATAAACCGAAGTGATTAATACTAAGAACCCAAGGCATTATATACCCAAGATAATAATATTAAAACAAAGGGATTAATATTATAAACCTGAGGTATATAAATATTAATATTCCCTTGGGTTTAATAATATTGAGGGTTATAGTTCTCATATTTACTCTTACCAATCCAAATGTAAGTTAAAATTATTCTCACTTCTTTATTATTGTTTTTAAACATAAATTATATTTAAACATTAACTATAAAGAGTGACATTGTTCGAATAATGTGGTGGGCGACACTTGATTATTAATATTAAAGAATAATAATATTAAATAGTGAACACTTATTAATATTATTAATATTAATATTAAAGTTTAATATTAATTACTAAACATTAAATACTAACATTAACTTATTAATATTGAGCTCAACCTTAATATTAAAATAAAAATTAAAAAAATTTATTAATATTCATATTAACATTAACATTAAAATTATTAAACTAAAATAAATAAATAAAATTGTAAGCTTGGTAGTACCTTTCTTCTCCATTAACTTTTAAAAATGAGCAAGTAACATCCAAATGTACTATGGTTAGGTGGCCTCAACCTTCCCAACAAGAAACCAAGTCTGTTGGGCACCTAACAGCATGACAAGCCATACAAAAAAAAATCTAATAAGTCTATCTAGCCAAGCTAAAAAGGCCTGAATGTATTTCAACTTCCTAGCTTCTAAATATCTATAGGCATTATGAAAATACTACGGAGACAATAATTGTATAATATACTAGATATTAAAACAAGACAAAACATTAGACCACTCATCATCAACAAAATTACTTAGTGTTATAGAAATTTTTGGGCACTGCAACCCCAATCATGAATGTCCATAAACTGAGGGATCCTACGTCCCTAAAAGTGTTGCTTCACTACCTAAAGGAACAAGTTCAGCTGATTACATCATCTCCCAGAAGTTCTCCACTAAAAACTGCTCAAAAATGGTCAAAACTGGACCATACTAAATACCCAGTGCAGAGGGTGCAATGGATATTGGATGGCCCCTCTGTAGGGTGCGATGGTTGGGAATGGACAAATGGCAGAGATAGTTTGCGAGGTGGAAGATCATGGAATCTTCCAGAAGCTTCCCCTCTGACACTTGCCTCTCTGTTTTCGACCAGGGATGAGTAGAGATCATCAATCTCCAAGTGGAATCAAGAATTATCAGAGAGAAGACACTAATCAAAAACCCCAGAAGATGCTCACCCCCCTACAATCATCTATATATGGATCCCTCATTCACAGGAGATCTAGAGGCTGGAATCTTGTATCTTGTTAGAGAAGTGTTGTTGGTTTTCTGGTGAAACTTCATAGTGTTGGGTGATCTAAGCTTTACTTGAGGTGAAGAAGGGCTTTCTTGCTAGAGGATGATGCTGGGTCAGAGCAATTGGTTGTAATCCTCTTTCTATTCTTGATATTAATAAATCTATTCAAGTTTTCCTCCATATTCTTGTATGTTTGATTATATATGCATTTGTATGGTTAATACATATCTTGTCCTGTGTTATTTATGAATATAGATATTTGTTCTTCGATAGTAGTATGCTGCTTTGATTCCATAGGTGCTCTTTGAAGCTGGACAGACGAAAAAGAAGCGGCAAAGATCTATCAGGGACGAGAGGAATCAAGCAAAGAAACCAAG
Source organism: Pinus taeda (assembly GCA_000404065.3). NCBI lineage: Eukaryota > Viridiplantae > Streptophyta > Pinopsida > Pinales > Pinaceae > Pinus > Pinus taeda. The sequence goes on from APFE030264008.1 coordinate 32,246, forward strand.
CGCAAGACTAAGGTTGGTGTCCTTTGTTCGACTCTTATCTATTTTTCATAAAGGAAAGTGAAAGTAGTCTTTACTTGTTTGTTTCTAAGATAGCTACCAGTCTTAGTGGGAATAGAAGCTCCGAGTGGATACTATTCCCGGTAAGAAAATGGCAACTTCACTGGGGAGCGAATAGATTGTTTGTTAGTCTATCTTTGTTTGTTTTATAAACTTACAGACGGAGCCTGAAGTCAAGCCATCTAGCCTTCGAACTGCATTTGTTATACAAATGCAAAGTAGATCAATATTTCTTCAGTCTATCTCCGGGTTTTGTTTATAAATTGAACAATCAATCTACAAACATTCTAATTGCCCTAATTGGTGGCTCTAGTAACCTCCTTAGATCAACCCCTGTGATTTACATTTACTGAACATCACTCACTCAGCCTAAATCCCTGAACTGAATTGTAAATTGTGAGCAAAGACTGGTTAAAAGTCTTGCACTGGTACCATCGCACCCTCCCTTCAAGGCAGTCTGTATGCATCACACTTCTCATGTGCAGTAGGTGCACTGCATAAGAGATTCCCTATGTGATAGGTGCAATGGTCAGGGAAGGTTAATTTTACCTTCAGACTTTGGTTTTTCTTCACTCTTTTCTGTTCTATTCAGGAGTTTTGCTGTCTGTGGTCAGTATAACTCTGTGAAAACCCCCTTCTCTTCCATCATTCTGCCTCTATTGTGCAAAGAACTATAATTTTTTTTTATGTATTGTGCGCCATTTTCAGTTCTCTTTTGCAAAGAAGTAGCATAGTCGAACTGTCGTTTCTTAGTCTGAAAGTGTTGTAAGTGTCATTTTCAGTCATAGAAGAGAATCCCATTGTTCTTGATAGTCGATTGTAATGTTACTCTTGTATATGATTTGAATTAGTAGTTTTTAAAGTGTCTAAAAATAGTTTTCATTTCGAAATCGCAAAGTGTCACCCTTATCTTCACTTCATTTTGAAAAAAAATTTGTTAAGTATTGTCTCTTTGGAAATAATTCAGATTTGCACTTAGCTTTCTTATCATCATTCATACATTAAGAAGGCTGAAAAAAAATGCATACATGTGCATTTGCATTTAGGCTGCTTGGTTTGATTTAGGACAGTGCATTTAGTGTGTGCTCTGTGGTCTTTGTTGAAAGACTCTCAATTTTCTTTCCTTAGTAGCTAGGATTTTCATTGCCAAAAGAAGATTAAACAGTTGTTTATCATCTTAGACTGCATTTTAGGAATTGTATAAACATCACTGAGCTGAACCTGAAAGGAAATTTAAACAAGATCAAACTATAAAAAAATTAATGAATTCTAAAAACGTTGGAACCTACACATAACATCTACAAGTTTTGGCTAGAGACGTATTCTGGCGTCATAAAACCTGGAACTATGTTTCATTGTTGGTTGGGTGATTCCTCCACTCTGAGACGACAAGTGCTAGTACAGACTGTGCTCCCACATACCGTCAAGTATATATTGGGAGACCACAATAGGCTACATCCTTTATCCTTAGGAAGCCGTGTCTGCCGCCCTATTGATCGCAATGCACTGAACACAACATTCAGGAAGATTGACTATCGTACCATAAAAAGTATTCTGCAGTTTTGCGATTGGTTTGGTAATCCCTCTGGCTAGATTTCCAGAGAAGTCTCTTTCATTTCTTTTCAGACTCCTTAAAGGAAAAGGTCCATCTTAGCACTTGTCACTTTGGGATCATTAAAAAATTGAAGGCAACTAGAGTCATCTTTTGTTTTTTATCGACTCTTAAAAATTGAAAAAACAAGTTGTGTCAAAGCGTCATAAAATTTATTTTAATCGGAATAACGTCATTGTTCCCTCATTGGTTTTAGAAACTAGTCTCCCTTCATCGCAAGTTCCTGTAGAATCGCTAGGAAATATTTTGGATAGACTAGATATGTTTGAACAACCGTCGACATCCAGGACCATGTCATCTGATGTAGCAGCAGCATAACCTCCTGTTGCTACTCCAACAATGTTCGTTGGTATACCATATGTCCCGACAAGTTATCAACAACAAGCCAGAGTCCAATCAGGGACTGTTTCGATGACATGGTCAGTTTCGATTTCTTCATCTGGATTCTCATCTGGTATTTCTAATGTTGAAACTCATAAAATTGATCCAATGTGTCTTCAAAGGCCAATCTACCCTTTAAGTATTGGATTGCCACCATATGGGGGGCAGTATGCCTTTTCATTGTTCCCTCCTAGAGAACAACCATATGGGAGTTTACAACAAAGTTCAGGTCAAACTGGAATTAAATCCAGCGGTTGGGTACCAATACTGCCTCAGCAACCAAGGGTTGTATATTCAATACAACCAGTCCACTGTGAGGATCCAGAATTGACCAATTTTGACATTATATTTTTACCATAATATTATCCTTTTCAGTCACAAGTTATAAGTTTTGATTACACAATGACTTAATCATCCCAAGGTACGAAGTAACTTCCCGCATATCTATACGTTTAATTGTTCATTGCATATTCGTGAGTATCTTTATATTTATCTTTGGAAAAACTGACTAAGTTGCCAAGTAATTGTCTTAAGCCCGCAGGAATTATAACTTATAGTTGTTGTAACACCAGAAACAGCAACTACGCAGTTGCTGCAACACCAGAAACAGCAACTATGCAGTTGTTGCAACACCAGAAGCAGCAACTACGCAGTTGCTACAGTCAGCAACAGCAACCATCTAAAGCGGGCTATTTTGCAACAGCTGGGAATAACAAACGGAAACTATCTAAAGAACGCTAATGCGGCATGATCAAGCAGCTGTCTAAAGCGGGTAGAACACAGTTACCATGGCTTAAAACAGGAACAGCATGGGGAAACGGAAAAGGAATGCGCGAATCCCAAGAAGACGGTCGAAGTTGGTTACCAGTTGTGTAATAGCCAGAACCTAAGAAAGAATATATTATTATACTGTTGTAACAACATTTTGTAATTCTTATTTTTGATAGAACGGGTTAACCGAATGAACTGTAACAATCTATTGTAATAGATGTCTCATCTATAAAGAGGAGACATCTACATTAGACAAGGGGGGATAGTCGGTAAGTAAAAACTTTGAGAGGCATCAACAAGTCTGAACTTTATTGTGTTTGAATGTTTTGGCAGATGAATAGAAGATCTTTTGAGCACTTAAGCTAGCCTTTGTGTTCTGGGGAATCTTGTGAGAGGGACTGGGCCCACCTTCCTCACAAGATTCACCCATTTACTTTTCTGTCAAGTGTGTAAGTGTGTGATAGTTTCTTTCTGTTGATACTCTGTTTGGATTCTGTAGCATTACCTCTGGTAATTCTGTTTTGCTAGCACTCTGTTTTATTAATTGCTTGAATTTGTGCAAGTGTATCTCACCGGTGAATTCGAGTGTAGTGTGTATTAGCAATCTGATTTCAGGGGTGGGTGCTGAACGTCCTCACCTAGAGGATAGGGTCCTTATCCTCTGCCAACAGAGCATCCATCTCTTTACTTTCTAGATTTGTAATCTTAATTAATTACTTTTATTTTATCAATACTGTGATAACTTAGCATAAGAATTACGTATACCACAGCTCTTAATGCTTTTAGAATTAAGTACATACAGTACGCGGTAGCCTTTGGAATAAAAAGACTTTCCCAGGTTGACAATTAATGTGGTACTTGATTGTTTAATTAATAAAGAATTCAACTAGCCAACACTTAACACTACCATATAATAAAGATATTGTTAAAAAAAGTCATCTAACTTATCATCCTCATGGAAAAATGTTTGAGATTCTGAGAAGCGGTGAAATTTAACTCTAGAATATGATTATATTATCTATTTCAAATAGTATAAAATTTGAGCTAGTATAGCCAAAATATCTTTCTCTACATGGTGATAGTTTTCTAATGAAAAATATGCAAAATTGAGTTGGGAAAGTATGCTATGCCTTCTTAATATATTCTCTCAAAACCTTTATGATGACATATCCCACTATTTAGGATGCAACCTCTCTGTTTACCAATTTACTAGGAATAGACAAGGGAAAAACATGAGGATGAGTCAGACTACCAAAAACTTTGATATAACTAAATGATTCTTCCCTAAACTAGTTTTCGACCTTTTGAAGGTCATCCATGGCTTCTTGCGATATTGGAGGATGATGAGATTCAAAATTGGATTCATATATCAAAATTATCACTTTGTGAAAAAACTATAAAAATGCTCATAATACTTGGGCTCTCATCGAATATCACAATAAATATGAATGGGCATCTATTCCTTAATAGTCCATTTCCACCCCATGACCGGGAATTCCATTGTAAAACAAAGAGCATCCATGATATATGTTGACATATAGAAAGGAGGAAATTTATTCTTTGAGATGATTTTTCCTCACCTAAATTCTAGAATATGGGAAGCTAAATTATTAGAGAATATGGTGGCCCAATCAAAAATAAAACCTTCAGTCACACCATCGATGAAAGGAACCCAATCATCAGGGAATTTTTACACATTGGGTTATGCATGCAACCAACATAGCATAGCTGCCACTTGGGAAAATGGAGGAGAAAGGGAATAAATTGAGTACTTATCGAACTCCTCAGCTTTATGGTTGTTAGGGTATTTTTGCCACTATCTAATGCTTTGATGGTTGTCCATTTTCTCTTACAAATGCTTCAACATATTGATTATTATATACATGTTGTGGCCTCGGCAGATGACATATATTTTGCAAATCGATGTTGGTGAAAGAGCCTATCATAGTTCCCTTCAATGTTTCAATATGCCTTTCTAAGATTCTCTCAACAACCCAATAGACCATGTTTGTATAGGGCATTATTCTAATTCCCAAAGCTATTCTATGAAGAAATTAATTGGCTACATTCTTTGGGGTATTCTAAGAAATAGGTACCTTGTCTTCTGTTGTCACTGTTCTCCCTATAACTTCAGGTCTTTATCCTCAAAGTATTGATAAATTGCTTCCCAAGAGGAAAGCCCAACATCTTTGGTACAAATAGTGTTGGAGAATAATCCTACTCCTGGATTCTTCTCATCAATGTCTTCCACAAATGGGCCAGAAGATTGTTGCGGTGGAGCTTTCTTCTCAGATTTCCCTCCCTTAGTTTTTTTGTAATGGAAAAACGCAAGAAGTTAGCAGAGATTAATTTAGCAATAGATAAGTGTTGGAATAAAACTTAACCTTACAACAAAAATCCCTTTTTTGGAATGAATTGATAAAATTAAAGTGAATTAAATGTAATCATTTATGCTTTCAAGATTATAAAAACTCGTTCAAATCTATTAAGTGAAACCACGAGAAAACATGTGAAGGAGACAATGTTGAATTTTGGGGGTGAAATCAGAGAATAATTTGAATTGAGCTTACAGTATTGTGATCCTATCAAATGAGAAGCTCTAAAATACTAAAGGCTTCGATAATAAAAAGTCTGAAATGAGTATCCCCAATATATTATATATAAAATAAAGATTTATCAGAAGGGTTTCTTTTGGAATTGTTTAAAAATAGCATTTCTAAAATGTATAGTTCCAAAATAGAATCTCCCGAATAAGTATCGGTAGTTTGAAGCTTCAGAGATAGAGTTTCAGAGCATTCTTTAAAAAAGGTTTCGATATGAATGGGTCCGATAAAGTATGATTGGGGAATACTATCTCGGCGGTTCCAATTAATTCCAGTTACAAATTCAGAAGTCCCGATATAAAGAAAAGTTTAAATAATAAAGGATAACATCGAGGTTGGACCTCGAAGCAAAAGAATTTCATAACTTTTATAAAATCAGACTTAGGAAATGAGAAGTTACAATATAACAGATGACTTGATGGCATAACTTAGAATGTAAAGTAATATTTGAATAGTGGGCCTGTTGGAGCTTTATATTCCTAACCTTTATAAAAAAAATCTACAATAAAGGGACTCTGATGATATTCGTTCCGATAAGAAAAAAAAACTTTACTTTTTTATCAAATTTTTTTTTAAATGTGATTTTAATTTATTTCCCTATTTTATGTTTATTGAATAAAAGAAAAATAAGTTTAATTGAAAAACTAAGTACAATAAAAAGGGTTCCCATTATTATTAGAAACTAAGTAAAAACGGGGGTTTGTTGTTTACTACAACAACTAGTAATGCACTAAGGAAAAACAATTATCTCTTAATATATTAATTAAATTTCAAAAATAAAGGAATAAAATTAAAAAGATTAGAATGTTGAAATCCATATTTCAGATAAAATGTTCTCTGAATAAAATAAAAGTCATTACTTGCAAACTTCAGAACCTGTTTGATAAGAAAGACTCTATCTATCTCTAATATCCATTTGATAATATCAACCATAATGATGAAATAAAAACTATTTGAAGTTTCACATTACGATGGACTTCGTTGTCACTAGTAGTGTCACTGCTGCCAACAGGCGTCCATAGCCTTGACAAGGTTACCATTTAACCAAGAAATGTCAATATCTCCTCCCTTAGAACATATTGTAGAGACACTAAATTTAGACTTTTAACTTTTTTCTTTTCCTTGAAAGCCATTGTCTTGTCTTGGTGACCAAATGTTAACAATGCCATTAACAATTATTAATGATATTGAAAAAGCTGACTCATGATGTGACCTCTTGTCTTACAAATTTTAGCTATAAGACACTATCATGGCTTGGTGACAAAATTTGATAATGTTAATACCATTAGTTCCCCATGATCATGGTTAGCTAGCTCTTAATGAAACCCCTTATCTTTGAAGTTTAATATTTTTAAATTACACTCTAAAATTATTTGATTAGTGGAATGGGAGGCAAGTATTCTCCTTAAGAGTTGTGGATGAAAATAAGGTCCATAAGATGCTAAAATTTTTCTTAGTCCTTACTTATTTCAATAATTGTTCTAGAATATGACTAGTCATAAGACCAAATAGTATTTTTAAAGATTCAGGTTATGAATAGTTCACAAAATAATGGAGACAAAATAGCAGATTACAATATTTATGAAGTTCTGAACAATATCATAAGAATCAATTTTCTAATAACTTTCCTTTTATATGAATTCCATATAAAAGCCCAAGTACAAAGTCAAGAGGGTAACATTCAACAAAAGTAACCTAAACACACACCGATAATGACATATGATTATTTACATATTTACAACAAAGCATGAGTTCTTAAGAAAAATATTTTTTTAAGATTAGCCCATTTATGGGGAGGATTTCTTTTCTACCCTCTAAGTCTTGAAGAATAAAAGTAGGTGGAACAAGTTTTTCCAAAATATGAAATGGTCCAAGCTAAAGTTTCTCGAACTTTGTATGTTTATGTTTGTCCTCATGGCTTTGTTCCATTTCAGAGCCAAATCTCCACATTCAAAAGTTTTTTTCCCAACTGAACTTGCATTGAACCAAGATTTAATATTGTTTAGATGTTTGGCATCAATCTTATTTGACTTATCTCTCCCTTCTCCTAATTTCAACACTTGTGACAATCATAATTGAAGGGAAGAGCAGGGTTGTTCTTCAATTGCTTGCACCAGGGCTAACGAAGGCAAAATTACATTAGGAGGAAAAACATCTTATTTTCCATAAACTAGATAGTAAGGTGAGGTCCCTAAGGAATATTTGTGAGTTATTCTATCTAGCCATAGGGCAAAAATTAAATATTTATGCCAATTCTTTTGATTTTCGTCTATAGTTCGTTTTATAATTCTCAAGAGGCTTTTGTTTATGGATTCTACTAATCCGTTCCCTTGGGGATAATAATTTGCTGAATACTTAATTTTGAAACCCCTTTTTAGTGCAAATTCAGTAATTAAATTTCCATAAAAATACGAAGCATTATCAAACATTAGAGCATTAGGAAGGCCAGACCTAGTAATAATGTGTTGATCAATGAAATCAATAACAACCCATAGGTGACTACCTTTAAAGGCACTTCATCCATCCAATTAGTAAAATAATCAATAACAGTGATGATATATCTATGCTGCTTAGAATAATGTGGAACAATCTCACCTATGATATCTAACCCTCATTGTTTGAAGGGTTTTTCAATATGGATTGGAAAAAATATAACACAACCCAACACTATTGACATTCCTAAAATCAATACAAATTTGGATACCCCATTCTTCTTTCTAACATGAACGAGGTTTGACTCCCACTTGGAATATATTACCAAAAAAATGACTTTAGCTTTAAGAAATTTATTCAACTCGGTCTTGATTTGATTTTCAATATGGGATGAATTTTTCTAAGTTTCTGTTGAACCGGTTTTACATCATGCAGCATGGTATGGTATGTTGGATGATAGAGGTGTCATATGTCTTCAAGTCATCGTAACTCCAGGAAAAAACGTTTATGTACCTCGTTAGAAAATGTATAGAAGTGAGCCTTTCATCAAGGAAGAGTCCAATTCCTAAATTGATGCTTTGATGTTTCTCTTGAGACCCTAAATTAACAAGTTCAAACCTTAAAGTGTTGCTCTGGAGTTTATAATTGGTTGGTTTCTTGAATCTATCTTTTAAGTCATACAAATCCTCTAACTTAACTATTATATTTGGTAATGAATTTTCATCAGAAGACTTATTAAGCTTCCTATCATTTTCAGCTTCATTAATGATCTAGTCTATATAGGTACCTTTTGAAATCATAAAACTTATAATATCACTATCATCATTAAATAGTTGCTAGTTCGATATGTTATCGAGGATAGAAGGGAAAAAAATTAATTCTATTGAAAATCTATCTGGATTGAAGTCCTTAGGAGGAATGAGTTTGGAAGCAACGCTATCCAAGAGTTCTGCACTAGAATTTTGAATTCTATGGATTCAAGTTATATTAAATGTCATGAAATGTGAAGTCAAGTCTTGAATCAAGGATTGATAATGTTTAAGGTGATTAGAAACACGGTGGATGTTATTCCTTACTTGCTTGATAACAATTTTAGAATCACCAAAAATTTTAAGGTATTTCACATTAAGACTAATAGCTTTTTGCAAACCTTGGACCAATGCTTCATATTCAGCTACGTTATTAGTGCATTCAAACTCTAACCTATAGGAAAGCATGGTTTTTTCTCCATTTAGGTTAACTATTATACAACCAACTCTCGTGCCATCATTTTATTTCGATTCGTCGAAATAAAGTGTCTGAAATAAATCATCAAACTTATTTATAGAATATTCTATAATATTGATACATTTTGATGAGTTTGTTTGTGAAATTTTTTATATTTGTGATGAAACAGAATCAACCAGAATAGAAGAACATTGGGCAAGAAAAGTGCTAAAGAAAGATTATGAAGATTAATTTCCCAAAAATGTTATTGTTAAAATATATAGTTTCATTCTCTTCATTAGATCAGTCACAGAGTACGTCATCGTCTTCTCCCTATCGAATCTAATTTGATTTGGTTTACCATTGTAAGGGATCCAAAGGTGCGACAAATCTATTGTGAAATAACCATGTAATTTTTTGGATCAATCCCTACTTAAGATGAGACCATAAAATTCAAGGATATCAGCTACCAACATACCAATGATTTGAAATAATTTTGGATTGGAAGATAATATAATTAATACATCATTCATTTCTCCCAAAACTTTGACTTTTGTTTTGTCCAATTGAACAATTTGGACAACATATTTCTGAGGTGTTACATTTAATTTAAGGCACATCGAATAAGGCATGATATTAGAAGAAGCACTTGAATCTACTAGGAAATTATGGACATTTTTATTAAAAATTTCAAAAGTCGAAAGAAAAGGAGTATGAGAATTAGATTTATCTCCAAGCAAGATTACATCAAAAGAATCCAATTTATATCATGGGACATGAGGTGGTTTATTTTTTCCTTTTGAGACTTTAGAAGTAACAGTAGTTGAGGGAAACCTGGATGCATGCATGACATTTAGTAATTACTTCTGTTGTTATTTTAATTTACTAACCTCATACATGGAAATATTTTCTTTGGTCTTTTTCATATCCTCTACTATGTTGTATATAATGGTATCAAAAACTATTAAAGTCTTTTATAAACAAGAAGAAGGAGAAAGTGATTTAGAAGTACATGAAGTAGGATTAGTGGGCTGATTAGAACTTTTTTTTACATACATTTCTCCTTGGCCGATTTATTGGGGCTCTTCTACTTTTTTCTTGTTGATGTGGTATCTACAGATCCTTTAATTCATGTACTAAATGGAAGAGCTTATTCTTCTACTTCATTCTTCGAATTAGTAAGGATATAATCTCATGAGCCATGAGATTCTACTATTTCTTTTCCTTTGTTTCTTTTGCAAATGTATTTTCTTCATCTTCATCATCAAAATATGCATTTGAAATATGAGTAGGTGGTTGAGGTTAGGGAGGTTGATTCTTCTTAAATGGTCTATAAGATCTCCTTGAAGATTAAAAAACCTGCTTCTTAAGCTCTACCATCTCATTAGACACAATTTTAAGGACCTTCTGTGAACCTTCCACATTAAAAGGATCTTTGGAAGCTTTCTTCTTAGGTTCTTCTTTGAAAGTTACTTTTTTGCTTATCTTTCTTCTAAGATAGATTTATTTTCAAGGGTTACTACCCTTTTTTGACAGCTAGAGCTTCTTTCATATTATCAGCAAGAACACTATTTTGGGCTCTGCCCACAAACATCACAACATGTTCGCTTAAGGGGGTCTGACCCAGGTTCAGATTTATTCACACCAACCAAAAAAACCCTAAATGTTGGCCCTTTCTAGAAACAACCTGTGTAGCACAGGCTACAGTATCACCTAAAGCAGTATGGGGGGATGATCGAACCAAGTTTCTACATCCAGAGACCATGTGATGTGTATTATGAAACCCTTGTAGCTCAAATCTGCCTTCGCACAGATCTATACCTTCTTATGGTCCACTATTGCAACTCTATCCAATTGACCTCCTGGTCTTCGTGAAGGGATACTATTGTGCTTATCAAACATAAAAGAGGCAGATTCATGACTTTCACTCAGTAAATAGAAACCCTAGAACTTCCTTTGCGTAGATCTACCTGTTTGACAGTTATAATAACAAATCTATCTATATCTTCACGGAAATAGTTCAATACACTTTTCATGCATTGGTATTAAATATCCAACAGATCCGCGAATAAAACATACTTCAATTCATAGAAAACAAATCACAGGAAGAAAATGCATTAACTTAATCATAACTAAAGAGAAAGGCTCAGTTGTATTCAATTCAACTCAAAACTGCCTTTATTAGATTCAACACTCAAATTACAGACTCTTCTATCATGTGTGCCTAGTTGTAAGGGCCCGCGCACTCAGCTGCAAACTTGGTAAGGTCTCCGCGCACTCAAGAGCCATCCACTTTCGCCTTAGTATAGGAATAGACCTGTCCTGTCTTGGCACCTTTCCCTTTCAATAGATATTTTTCCAAATTTAAGTTATCCTAGACTCACTATAACTCAAATATTTATAGTCTTTCTATTACAATACCATGGCCTGCGGACTTTGGGTGAGTCTCAAAACCATCTTATCACTTACCCATTCAAGGGGCTAAAGCCCCTTTGAATCTTACTTAACTGTGCACTCCACTTCCACATTTCACGGAGTCTTTACATTCTTTACAAAATTATAACCCAAAAATTGCTTAAATTGTCAAAACTTTACCTTAGGGATCGTATCCCAATAGGCCCCCAACACAAATTTGGTGACTCTCCATCGAGTCACTCAGTTAACTTCTCTACTTTGTGGCGGAATTCACTGAACTCTTGCTTCAATGCTTCTAGCTCTGCGATGCTCTGTACTGTAGCCTGTTTCACCTCTTCAACCAATTTTTCTGTAGTTGGTCCCTCCACCACAAGGCGTATGGTCCTTTGAGTCTACTGAAAAGCTTTCAACATTTCCTGAATAGTATAAGAAATCTAGGTTACCTCCTCTATCCATGGTTGAAGCCAAGCCTTTAACACTAATTCTTTTCGTTGCAATTCCTCAACATCTTCTTGTAGCATATTCCCTTCCTATAATCACACAAAGCGTTGGGCTACTGCCAAGGTGGGCACAATGGCCCTGATATCATCATATTTATGTTAGGCCTCTCTATTTCTATAGTCAATCGCTGCAGGTTTGGTCCTCTTACAGAGTATCCCATAACTCCATGGCATGTTGGCATTATGATACAAGTGTTTTCCTTGATGGCAACTCACTCACAGGTCAATTCATTTTTGATAAAAGGAAACTCTCAGTGTAACAGGTCTATTCCGAGATAACAGAGCATTGGTACAGAAGAACAGGAAGATGGAACTAAGGGATATTGCTCAGAATAAAGAATTTCAAGGAAAAGGATGGTATAAATTATTTTAAGATGTATACGCAGGTCCACTTAGTCAAAACATCATACACATGCTAGTTCACAGAACAAAAACGGAGTATACGTATACACACACTTTCACAAGAAGAAAAGCGCGTATATGTTGGAAAATAAACGAAATTCAAGAGTAAACAATACCAGGGGTGAATACCATGGTATTATCCCACAATATTGAGAGGAGTAATGATTATTTTATCCCATCAAAGAACACCATGGATCCTAAGTGGTTTTGGTTCGAGATATTGAGAAAGGAAAAAAACTATATAAGGAGGAGAAGATCAAAAGGCCAAGATGTGCAAGTAAAAGGGTTTCCCATGAATACTTCTATCTGAATTATATGTTATGTTGTAGGGTCTATGTTTGCGATATGATCTGAAATATTTTGTGCACCTTATATTCAATGTTGGACTAGGAACATGAGACCTGAAATGACTTATCATTGAATGAACTAATTTTGGTTGGGCTAGATCTGATTGTGTATAACTGTTTTATTCTTTAAATGTCATGATCTGGGTATGTTTGAAGTCTGAAATAGCAACGAAATTGTGATTTAATATTTGTAGATATATACATTGGTTCGCCTCAGTAAAGACGTGTATACACGCAGGTTCGACTATTCCAAGTAGCATATACAAAATAAAATCCTATTCTTCAGAAATGACTGATCTATCTAATCAATTATGTTGTTTTACTACTATCTATCAATGAAGTCTTCTTAGATCTGAATGTAAATCAGAATTCATAAGGAGTTTGGTGTCTGATTGATTGATTGTTTAAATGAGAAGGGTTATCTCTGCTACTGCCTCTCTAAGAGCTCTGTAAATTGACAATAGATGTTCAGTATATTGTTGGTTCGTACATACTTGATTCAGAAAGTTTTATGTTTCAGTAGTTTTGAAAGTATATGTGGGTTTGGATAAAGGAAGTAGCGTATACACATAGGTCGGGTTTAGTAAAGTAGTGTATGCATTCTGATGTATGATTTCTAAGGTTGCAGTTGGTTCTAAATGATGATGTAGGTTTTTGGGTTCAGCACAATGTTCTGTTGACAATGATCTGATTGTTCATATTAACTAATTGTTGGTTGATGCTACTTGAGTTTCAAAGTTTTTGATGGGTCCAGTATGAAAATTTGATGAAGCGAGGCCTTCATTTGTATTGTTGTGTACCAGGAGCATCCAGTCTGAAAATTAATGAAATGTGGTCCCTAGACGAAGAGAGAAGGTCGTAGCCTTCTATAGGCCAACGCCTACATACTAGTAAACACATCGGCTAGTGAAAAAGCTAGGGGGTTGTAGCTCCCTTCCAGTAGAAGATGGAAAAAAAGAGAAGGTTGTAGCCTTCTCCAGGTGGGTGCCTGCATAGTGGTATGAGTCTGCACCAGTACAAGATTGTAAACAAATATTCTTTATATTAAAAGAAGACAAAGATGACAATAGATAGTGGTTTTTCTCCCACATTGGGTTTCCACCTTAAATATTGGTATTCATGTGTGATGCTTATGTGTGATGGTTTATTATGTCTTTACTGCACATAGTTAGTGAATAATAAGTTATTGATGCATTGATTAAAGATCTACACATGATAAGTTGTCTAAATTTTAAATTCTCTGGATATACATTTGTTTCTCTAATCACAGTATCATGTACACGCAAGTTCACTTCACTAAAGTAGCGTATATAAATATGTTTGGGAAATGCAATATTATTGAACTGTAAATATTGATTTAATCCCCCTCTCAGTATTATTTCCAACAATTGGTATTAGAGCAAGTCCTTCAGAAGAAGCTTGATCTCTTGAAGGAATATCTTTCAAGATGAACAATCACAAAGGCATGGGATCTATCAGACCACCAATATTCAATGAGAACAACTTGGTATATTAGAAAATAAGAAACAGGGCCTATCTTCAATCGCTTGGAGCCGATGTTTGAGAAACTATGGAAGGAGGGTATCAATTTCCAACAGTAATACCTACAGACTCTACAAATAAGAAGTTATGCAAAACCAATGCCAAAGAAATAAATATTTTATTGGGAAGTTTGTTAGAATCAGAATTTGTAAAGTCATGCAACTCAAGACAACCAAAGAGATATGGGACAAAATCATTCAGAGCTACAAAGGGGACTCCCAGGTAAATCGTGCTAAGCTTCAAACTCTCAGAATTCAGTATGAAACTCTTAAGATGCATAGTTATGAGAGTATTTATAGTTATTTTTTACATGTAGATGAGATTGTTAATTGCATGAATAATCTCGGTGAAGAGATTAAGGAAGCTACTTTAGTAGAGAAAATTTTGAGATATTTGTCTTCTAAATTCAAGTCAAAAGTATCTTCCATAGAAGAAAAATAGGATCTTCAAACTATTATTGTGGTTCAACTCCATGGAATTCGAACTGCCTTTGAAATGAGGAAAGGAGGTCCATCAGATATGAGAGAAGCTGCTTTTAAAGCTTCAGCAAAGGGAAAAGAAAAGGAATAGCACAATGAACCACGATACATTTCAGAAGAAGAAGATGAGGTAAATTTTGTCAAGAATCTTCAACGGGGTTCCAAAAGATTTAGAGGTAAGCTACCATTCAAATGCTTTGCTTGTGTTAGAGTCATCCATTATGCTGCCAAATGTCCTCATAAAGATAAATATGAAAAGGAAAAGGAATATATAAAAGGCAATAGAAAACAGGTTTTCAATAGAAGGAGTTACTATACCCATGAAGATAGTGATGGTTTATCTAATAGTGATGAACATGAAACTGAACAAGATTATAGACTACTCATGGCTTATGACAATGATGCCTTTTTTGGATGCCTTAGAAGAGGAGGACTTTCTTGAAGAAATCACAAAACTCAAAATCTGTTTAGAAGAAAAGAATATTATCATAGATATGTTGACACATCAACCCACTGAAAGAGAAAAACGCAATGAAAATCTAGAATGTGAAATTGTGGGTATAAGAAAAGAACTTGAGAAGAAAAAATCTCTTAATCTTAGATTTGCTAAAGGATCATAAAATTTAAACGAAATCATCGAAGTTCAAGGTTCTCCTCTTATAAAGATAGATCTTGGATATACTGAAGAATCATCTCAATCATAGAAGTCATCAGCCTCCACCAGAAGTTATCTTGATGCAACAAAGACTAGTGAACAATATGCCAATTGTCAGAAAAGGCCTAAAAGTACTCATCAGGTAAATCATGCTCAATTTACTCCAA
The DNA here is from genome assembly GCA_000404065.3 of Pinus taeda. Taxonomy (NCBI): domain Eukaryota; kingdom Viridiplantae; phylum Streptophyta; class Pinopsida; order Pinales; family Pinaceae; genus Pinus; species Pinus taeda. The sequence goes on from APFE030264008.1 coordinate 47,816, forward strand.
GGATGAATATCAATAGAAGCCTCAACCAACAGGTAAACAATGCCAAAAGATTTCATGATTGTAGAAACTTCTCTAATGGACAATGTTTTTCATGCCATAACTTTGAGCATAAGGTTGCTCAATCTATTGCTTACAAACCATCATGACTAGAGAAGCACGAAATAAAAGGAGTGTAATAGGAATCAAGAAAAGTTCCTATAATAATGTTTCTCCTCTTGAAGATGAAATAGAATGTTCGATTTGTAACAACTTTGGTCATGAAGAATCTAAATGCAGGAGAAAATTTCGCCCAACACTTAAAAAGTAGCAAACATCATCAAATTCCAATATATGGAGAAAGACGGAATCTCAATCAGAAAGATGTGGCATAGCTTTGTATGCAGAAGGACAAGAGAACCAGTGGTACATCAACAACAGATGCTCCAAAGACATGACATGTGATAAAGAGAAACTTCATTCATATAATTCTTTAGAAAAGGAAAAGAATGTCTCATTTGGAAATGACAAACCAACTATCATTAAAGGTAAAGGTTATTTTTCTTGAAAGAAAAGATTAAAGCTGGAAATGTCATGTATGTAGATGGTTTAAAGAATAACTTGTTGAGTGTCGGTTAAATGTGTGATCAAAGAAATGAAGTTGTGTTTTGATCAAATGGATATGTGCTTCGTGAGCTAGATACATGAAAGACCATAATCAAAGGTACAAGAACTCTAAACAATTTGTACAGACTCAAAGGAGGACAAAAAAAATTCTATCTATGAAAAACAGATGAAAATTTGTTATGGCACAGAATATTGGGACATCTAAGCTTTTCTCAAATAAGAAAAGCATGCAGGCTCAAGGCGGTCCGTGATCTTCCAGATATCAGCATTCCAGAAAATGCCATATGCAAACCATGTCAATTCAGTAAGAAAACCAGAGTTCATTTCATTGAAAAATAAGGATCAACAAGTAAGTCTCTTGAACTCATCCATACTGATTTATGTGGACCAATAAGGAAAAATCCACCTTATGGAGAAGGATACTTTATTTTATTCATTGATGATTTTTCTAGAATGTGTTGGATAGATCTACTAAAGCATAAAGATGAAGCATTTGAAAATTTTAAAGCCTTCAAAGCTTTAGTTTAAAATGAATCAAATCGAAAAATAAAATGTCTCAGGTCTGATCGAGGGGGAGAACTCATATCAGATGAATGCTTTGATTTTTGTGAATAACATGGAATAAAAAGGAAGTTCTCAGTCGCCAAAACTCCTCAACAAAATGGCGTAGTGGAAAGAATGAACAAAAAATTTCAACAAATGGCTTGAGCTATGCTTGATGAATCTGGAACTCCTGCAACCTTCTTAGGTGATGCTGCATTTTCCACCATGACTATTCTCAACAAAGTGAATGTTCAATTAAATAGCGATCAAACTCCATATGAACTTTGGTATGGTAAGCCTCCTACTGTAAAACACTTTAGAGTTTTTGGAAGCAAATGTTTCATCAAAAGGATTGATGAAAAACTTGGTAAATTTGAACCTAGAGCAGATGAAGGAATTCTTCTTGGTTATTCATCCAAAAGTAAAGGATACAAATGTTATAATAAAAGACTTTGGAAAATTTTTAAATGCATTGATGTTGTAATTGATGGAGCATGCAGAAATCCAGAACACATGAAATCAACAGAGGATTATGACAATGAGGAAGATGGTGAATGCTTTCCTATATCAAATCAAAATGATATAGAGGAAGAAACCAAAGAAGCACGAGAAGAATATACAACAAACAAGGAAAATGATCCATCTAGGTGTGTTCAAAAGAATCATCCATAATCACAAATTCTAGGAGAAAAAGGGTCGAAGTATAGAGAAGAAGAAATCTTATAGGGACCTCAAGTTATCTTGCATTAATATCCTCCACAGAAACATATAGTGTAACTGAAGCTAACAAAGATGAATGTTGGGTTAAGGTCATGGATGAAGAACTTGACCAAATTGAAAAGAATGATACTTGGGAATTAGTTCCTAGACCTCATGATAAAAATGTTATAGGAACAAAGTGGATATTTAAGAATAAGTTGACTAAAAATGGAGAGGTTATTATAAACAAGGGAAGAATTGTGTATGAAGGGTATGCTCAACAAGAAGGTATAGATTTTGAAGAAACTTTTGCACCTAATGCCAGTCTTGAAGCCATAATAATGTTTCTTTCTCTTTCTAGTTTTTGAAAATTCAAAGTATATCAAATGGATGTAAAATTAGCTTTTCTTAATGGAAATTTAGAAGAAGAAGTTTATATTGAGCAACCAAAAGGATTCATTCTAGGATATTATGAAAAACTTGTATGCAAGCTCAAAAAGGCTCTTTATGGTCTGAAATAGGCTCCAAGGGCTTGGTATTATCACCTTGACCAATATCTACAACAATAAGGTTTCACAAAAGGTTCCACAGGCAATAACTTATAATATACAAAGATTGAAAATGATAAACTACTAATTATTGTTGTTTATGTTTATGATATCATCTTTGGTAGCAATGAAGAATCTATGAATCATAACTTTGCTTCAGTTATGCATCAAGAATTTGAAATGTCCTTACTTGGTGAACTTACTTATTTTCTTGGTCTATAAGTACAACAAAAAAAAGATAGTATTTTTCTTTCACAAACCAAATATCTCAAACAGATCTTGAAGAAGTAGGGAATGGAATATTCTAAACCAGTATGTACTCCAATGGTAACATGATGTAGTCTCAGTCCTAATGATGAATCACCAACAATAAACCAACCAACTTACATATCTATGATTGGAAGTCTACTTTATCTAAGACGTACCATACCTAATATCATGCATGCAGTAGGAGTAGTTGGAAGGTTCCAAGAAAATCCAAAGGAATCACATCTTCAGGTAGTAAAACGAATATTCAAATATCTTCAAGGAAGTCAAGGCTTTGGTCTATGGTATCCTAAAGATACAAATCTTACTCTTCTTGCATATACAGATGCAAATTGGGCAGGAAATGTTGATGATCGAAAGAGCACTAGTGGAGGTGCATTCTATATGGATCCACGGTTAGTGTCTTGCTTCAGCAAGAAACAAAGTTTGGTTTCCCTATCTATAGCTAAAGCAAAATATGTGGTTGTTGCATCTTTTTGCACACAACTATTTTGGATGATGCAAACATTGAAAGACATTCAAATCACATGTACTCTAGCCATCTCCATTCTATGTGATAATACAAGTGCCATCAGTAATTAAAAACATTTAGTCATGCACTCTAAGACCAAGAACATACGCATTAAGTACCATTTTTTACGAGAACAAGTGCTTGAACAAAAGGTTAAATTGGAGTATGTTCCCTCTGAAGAACAAGTTTTTGATATATTCACTAGACTGCTTCCCATAGAAACATTTGAATATCTTAGACAAAAGCTAGGAGTAGTTGTTGCATCGTCCTCCTGATTCCAATTTTTCGAAGGAAGGTTCATACACAAGGGTTTCATGAATTATAGTCATGTATATATGTGGGTTTCTGTGGCTGTAGAAGCGTATATGTTTTTCTGACAAAAAAACAGTGGGTCAGACTCTGACATGGGTGCTTAGTCTGATATTGATGATTACAGTCTGACGATATGCTTTGTTCATTTATTTTTATCTGATTGACAAAGATTCCTTGATGAATGACTTGTTGACAATGCACAAATAGCACAGGTTTAGGGGGAGCATTAGCCTTCACTCACATTCTTCATTGTTGGCATTATGTTTGTTGAGTTCAGCAATGGTTTTAGATATTTTTTTGTTGCATAAGTCATGTAAAGATCTAGGGTGTGATATGTCTCCTTCTGACATATTCTATGTTTCAATAAGTTCTATTAGACATATGATGTAATTTGTATCCCCTCCATGCATGGGATGGATGATGTAATATTTGTTTTATTTCAGTCATGTATAAACTATTGGCATATCCCCACTTGGTTGGGTGGATGAGTCAAATGTGGTGTATCCATACTTGGCTAGGTGATTGATGTATGTATGAGTCATTGGTCTTAGGGAGGTCATACTCACTTAGTTGAGTTATAGAGTCATGTTATTATTTTGAAACATATCTCTGCAGACCTTGCATGTACTCAAGGGGAGCATGGACAAGCATAATGTATATCAAAGGGGGAGATTATCTTGGTCCACCCTCTGCCCTTGATGTCAAAGGGAGAGAGTATTTTGGTGTTGCTTATTATCTCTAACAGTTTCTACATCTTGCAGTATTCAACACCAACATGGTTTCCATCATGTCGAAAGGGGGATATTGTTGGCATTATGATACAAGTATTGTCCTTGATGGCAACTCACTCACAGGTTAGTTCAGTTTTGATCAAAGGAAACTCTCAGTGTAACAGGTCTATTATGAGATAACAGGGCATTGGTACAAAAGAACAGGAAGATGGAACTAAGGGCTACTGATGAGAATAAACAAGTTGAAGGAAAAGTATGGTGTAAATAAGTTTAAGATGTATACGTAGGTCCTCTTAGTCAAAATAGCATACACACGTTGTTTCACAGAAAAAAGAGCGTATACGTATACACACACTTTCACAAGAAGAAAAGCATGTATATGTTGGAAAATCAAGGAAATTCAAGAGTAAACAATACCAGGGGTCAATACCATGGTATTAGCCCACAATACTAAGTGGAGTAATGACTATTTGATCCCCTCCAAGAATACCACAGGTCCTAAGTGGTTTTGGTCTGAGGTATTGAGAAAGGCCAAAAACTATATAAGGAGGAGAAGATCAAAAGGCCAAGATGTGCAAGTAAAAGGGTTTCTCATGAATACTTCTATCTGAAGTATATGTTATGTTGCAGGGGCTATGTTTGTGATATGATCATAAATATTTTGTGCACCTTATAGTCAATGTTGGATCAGGATCATGAGACCTGAAATGACTTATCATTGAATGATATGATTTTGATTGGGCTAGATCTGATTGTGTACACCTATTTTATTCTTTAAATGTCATGATCTGGGTATGTTTGAAGTCTGGAATAGCAGCAAAGTTGTGAGTTAATATTTTTAGATACATATGTTGGTTCACCTCGGTAAATACACATATACATGCAGGTTCGACTCTTCCAAGTAGCATATACAAAAGAAAATCCTATTCTTCAGAAATGACTGATCTATCTGATCAGTTTTGTTGTTTAATTGTTGTCTTTCAATGAAGTCTTCTTAGATCTAAATGTAAATATGAATGCATAAGGAGTTTGGTGTATGATTGATTGATTGTTTAAATGAGAAGGGTTATCTCTACTACTCCCTGTCTAAGAGCTCTGTAAATTGATAGTAGATGTTTAGTATATTGCTGGTTGGTACAAACTTGATTCATAAAGTTTTATGTTTAAGTAGTTTTGAAGGTATACATAGGTTTGGATAAAGGAAGTAGCGTGTACACGTAGGTTGGGTTTAGTAAAGTAGCATATGCATTATGATGTATGATTTTTGAAGTTTTGGTTGGTTCTAAATGATCATGCAAATTTTTGGGTTCAGTGTAGTGTTTTGGTGACAATGATTTCATTGTTCAGATTAACTAATTGTTGGTTGATGAAGTTTGAGTTTCAAATTTTCTGATGGGTCTGGTATGAAAATTTGATGAAACGAGGCCTTTATTTGTATTGTTGTGTACCAGGAGCATCCAGTCTAAAAATTAATGAAACGTGGTCCTTGGAGGAAGAGAGAAGGTTGTAGCCTTTTGTAGGTTGGCACCTATGTACTAGTAAACAAATAGGCTAGTGAAAGAGCTAGGGGGTTGTAGCTCCCTTCCAATAGAAGCTGGAAAATTAGAGAAGGTTGTAGCCTTCTATAGGTGGGTGCCTGCGTACTAGTATGATTATGCACCAGTACAATATTGTAAAAAAATATTTATATTAAAATAAGACAAAGACGACAGCAGCAGGTGGTTTTTCTCCCGCATTGGGTTTCCACCTTAAATCTTGGTGTTCATGTGTGTTGCTTATGTGTGATGGTTTATTATGTCTTTACTGCACATAGTTACTAAATAATAAGTTACTTATGCACTGATTAAATATCTACACATGATAAATTGTCTAAATCTTAAGTTCTCTAGATATACGTTGGTTTCTATAATAATAGTAGCATGTACACACAAGTTCACTTCACTGAGGTAGCATATATAAATCTTTTTGGGAAATGAAATATTATTGAACTGTAAATATTGATTCACCCCCCCTCTCAGTATTATTTCCAACATGGAGCTGTCAAAATGAAATTCGCAACCTTTGACTGCATTCTCTAGAGTAGTCATCTGCTCCTTGATGGCTACATCATGCGGCTCCCTAACCTCTGGTGGAATAGTCAGCTACAGTTTCAGCTATAGCTTTGAGATATTCATCTGGAAGTCAAAAGTGACTCGGCCTATTTCATATTTTGATTCACGCACTACAACAACTAATTTCCTAATCTTTGCCACAACTGCTACATCCTCTAGAATATGTAACTTTGGGACTAAATTACATGCCCGTGTAATTGTTGTTTCCAAGCTTTGTCTTTGTACTGCTAGCTCTTCATTTTCTTTCAGGGCCTGAGCCTTCTCAACGAATATATGTTCATTTTTTAGCTTAACCTCACTGATCACTACTAATTCACATTGTTCTATGATTTAAATCTCATCCAAGACCCCCTGATGAAGCGCGTGGAGGGTCTAAAGTGGTAGCGCAACTAAGTTCATCCCCATGCCTTTAATCTTTCCTAGTTGGGCGCGGTCTTCCCCTATATGCACTATAATTTTTGGGAAGGAGATGACTCTGAGGTGCAGATTCCTTTCTGTCTCCAACATGCTCTCACTTGCTTGTTGCAGGCTCATTTAAACCCTACTCGCTTGTCCAATGGTTGCCTGAATTCTACCTTTCTAGATTTGCAACTCATGCATATTCTTCTGGACACTCCCCAGTGTCTGTATGTATTTATGCTCAAATTGTTTCCATAGTTTCATTGTTGTATCGTAGACCTTATCCCTGATCTTGACGAAGTCCCCCTCAGTGAGGATCATGGGGTCCATGTGTGTCTGTTTATCTGATTTGTGCTTTTTTCTTAGACCTAAGGTTATTTCCTTAGTCCCCTTCTTCAATGTGAATGGAGTTATTTTTTCGTTCCCTCTGTCTCTGCCCTGCTCAAACAGTTCTTGTTCCTCGGTACACTAGGAAGTCGATGCTTCGACTTCCACTATGTCCTGTATTCCGGTATGCTCTTTCTCAACATGCTCTTTTTCAGTAGTTTCCTTAGCAACAACTTCTTTCTTCCTCTACTCGGCCAATGCCCAAGCTATTGCCTATGCTACTTCTTTTCATTTTTGCACAGCTGTCTTTTTCTCAATAAGCTTTCCCTGCCCTGATTGGTACCTACACAAATATCCGTGGGTTGTCTCCACTCCGTTGGCCAATTCCGCACAATTTCCTGCACACCTATCTCCAAAAATAGGTATGGAAATGTGTGCCAGATCTACTTAGGATCTCGTCGTGCCCGAATAGAGAAATTATGAAAGTCAGCCTTAAACTCCGTAAAGGCCTTCAACTTCCTAAACATGTTGGAGACAACATTGGCCGCTGACTTATTACTATGCAGAGGTCCATTTTGACCAATATCAAAAATACCTTTGATTCCATGATCCTCTCTAGATCCTTCATCACCCACAACGAAGCAAACTTCACTACCTCAGGTAAGTCTTCTTCCTGCAGAGGAAATTGACTATCCTTTGGCAGTCACCATGCTACGAGTAAAATTAGCAATAGGAGCTAGGCATAGTGAAATGCCTTGCTCTCCTCTTGTGTGGTAGTTCGCTAAGAATTTTTTACAAAGGTATTGCGCCCAGTGGTACAACACCCCCTTCATGCACTGTGCAGCCAATGAAATGACTGGTGTCGGAACCTCGTTCGTGTGACATTTCCTTATGATCTTCCCAACTAAAATTTGAGTGGAAAACTACACCGCTTGATCTTGAATTGAGCAGACAGAATATCCACACAACTTCTTGACTAGCCCAAATTTAGTTTCATTTTCCCCAGCTCCTTTTCTTTTCTGTTTCCTCCAAATTCATTGAATAGGTCTACCCTTTTATAGGGAAACTTTGTAATTATATGGATAAGCATATCGGTTATAGTTATGGGTTCACCTATCCATAAGAACCCATCATGCACCAGCACGAGTAGCTGGCACACACAGACAGTGTTGATAATCGACTTGTGGAAGTGTGGCACACATAACATATGTAGTAATCCGGCCTGATCAATGCCTTTGATCCATTTCATGGGTTCTAGCCTTATGACCCTAGTTTCTTCATAATAAAACTTGGTCATATATTTATTGGTGGCCAAGTGATGGAATTTCTCATGTTCAGCAAGATCCCAATCCTCCATCTTCAACACTGGGATGCGTGCTAAGAGCGCACTTTCAAAAACTACCTCTTATGGCAACAGTGGCATAGAGACCATGAATTTACCCAAATTGGGTCCTTGGTCACCTTTTCCTTCCCTTTCTAGGGAGTGATATATGTCGTGAGCCTACTCATAGGCTCACCCTCCTCAGCATCTAACTCCTCAACTCCATCACGAAATTCGTCTCCCTCCAAGTCCACTGGTTCCTCCACTAATTTTCCTTGTCCTTCTTTTCCTTATTGCAAACCTCTGGGTTCTTCCTCGGTGACTACCTCACTGGTACAGGTTTCTTCTGCTTCTCCTTAGCATTCAATTACTTTTTCCTAGGGGACCTCGGTGTCATATGCACTGAGGGTGTAGATTCCATGGACACAACTTTAGGGGTCACTTCTTAAGAGACTACAACTTCGGAACTTACTGGAGTAGACATTTGTTCGAGAAAAAGCTATTGGCTAATTTCAGGTAGCTTCATGGATGTCGAACTGGAAACTAAGTCCTTCCAAACCTATCAATTCATATAGCGAAAACAAGAGGGCTTATACCAATTTCTCAAAAAAGAAAAGTGTTCTGCAATATCCCAACATGCCAGATTTATAGGTGACTTTGAATTCAAATCGGTCGTTCCCTCCATTTTCTGGTAATAAATGCATCTTTGGCAGTAGATCTCCAAATATTTTCACCGTAAATGTCACCTACCGGCTCCTCATAATGGAAATTTTTCCATCCAATCATGAACAATGACTCCAATGACTGTTTTTGGACCCAGCTATGGGGTACCGCCCCCTCTAGCATAGCTTGTCCATCGCATATTCTTCTGTCGTAGCTTGTTCATCCATTGCACAACCTCCTTACTGCATTTTCCTCTTCTATATGTAGTGTAGCATATAGTCCCATGCCTACTTTCAGCGACTTGGAGCACTAAGACTGTCTTGCTAACATATAGTCATTGTGCAAGGCTAGGATCCCCAAAATACAACTTCAACCTACTTCCATTCACTTTTCCATGGAATGGATCCCCAGTCAACTTCATGAGCTAAATTGTGCCACCATCTGTGATCTTCTTAACAACATATGGCCCGAACTAGTGCATTTGAAATTTCCCTGGAAACTTTGTGAACTTGCTGTCATATAGTAGCACTAAATCATCCACCTTGAAAGTGCACAACTTAATCTGCCTATCATGCCATTATTTTCTCATTCCTTTTGCACTTGTTGGTGAAATCTTGCAAGAAAGTGATCTGCTTCTAGCTTCAATAACTACTCGAGCCGATCCTCCAAGGTCTCGTTATCTACCATCTTTGTCAACGTTGCAATATGCAAGCTTGGCATAATATACTCCATAGGCATTACTGCCTCAATACCATAGACCAACCTAAACGGAGTTTGGCCTGTTAACTTCTTGTAGGTCATTCGATATGCCCATAGAACTATTGGTACATGCACATCCTAGTCGTTCCTCTGCATGTTAAAAATCTTTGTCAATATATTCTCCAAAATCTTATTGAATGCTTCCACAATACTATTGGCCTAGCGATGATAAGCATAGAAAATTTTAGGGGCGAATGTTCACCCTTTGGCGAAATTAAGGGGTTTTAAATTTTTAGTGGGCGAATATTTTGTATCATAGTACATTTTTACAAATCACCTCAAATAGCCCACCTTATTTTAAGGGAGAGGGTAAAAAAGGTAAATTTAGCCCTTGGAATTAGGAGTTACAACCTTCCATTCGCCCATTTTCAAGAATAGGTTTTATTTAAGTGAATCCATTCGCCCATTTTCAAGAATAGGTTTTATTTAAGTGAATCCTATGGGCCAAAGGCCCAAATACCATATTTATAAAAGAGGTATGGTAAATTAATAAAAATATAAATAAATGGGAGGTATGATAAATAAATAAAGCATTTTTTATATTTACTCCATAAGTCACCTTATATACATGCAAGGGTGTAAACAAATAAAAATATAAGTAAAGTGGAGATGGTAAATAAATAAAACGTATTTTTATACTTACTCAAAAGGTATGGTAAATAAATAAAAATATAAATAAACTAGACGAATGGTAAATAAAGCATCTTTTTATATTTAGTCCATAACCCTCGTTATATTTATGAAGGCTCAAGAAAGAGGTTTTATTTAAGTGAATCCTATGGGCCAAATACCATATTTGTAAAAGAGGTATGGTAAATTAATACAAATATAAATAAACGAGAGGTATGGTAAACAAATAAAACATTTTTTTATATTTACTCCATAAGTCACCTTATATTTACGAACAGTCAAAAAATGCATTATATTAAGGTGAAACCTATGGGCACAATACTATGGGACAAATACCATGGACTAGATTGTTATTAATACCATGAAAAAAAACATTATTAACCCTAATATTAGTATTGATAAAAATAAAAATGGCACATGGTATTGACCCATGGTATTCACCAAAATGGTACATGGTATTGACCCATGGTATTCACTTGGAATGTAGCCTATTTAAATGGGGGAATTAAACCAGTATAGATCCATCTT
>APFE030264008.1:59172-77927 GCA_000404065.3 Pinus taeda
ATTTTATAATTGAGTAAAATATTCGCCATGCCTAGTGAGAGATTCGCCAAAAAATTATATATACATATTATATTATTGATAAAATCGCCTTCCATTTTTCCTATATACCATGGAGATTTGTCCATTTATTATACTTATAAATTTAGGGGGCGTTCTTAAAATTTTCCCTGATGATAAGGCATACTCTTTTGATGGTATACCTAGAATTCTTCAAGAATCATGATGACAGTTTCATTCAGGAAATGTGTACCCCTATAACTCATCAATACCTTAGGGCACCCAAACCGTGTCAAGACATAGACGAACAAGAACTTCGTGGTAGTGGTAGTAGAACAATCCTTCACTAGTTGTGCTTCTGCCCGTATCATTAAGTACTCTGCTCCAATAATGATATACCACATGCCCTTCTTCTTTCCTGGTGGTTGTATCGGTCCTATAAAATCAATAACCCACTTATTAAATACTTGCAATGACAACTGAATTTTTAGGGGAAATTCGTCTCTTCACAGAGGCTTTCATGTCCTTTGGCAAGCATCGCATGCCTTTCAATATGCCTTAGAATCTTTATGTAATGTCAGCCACCACAAACCTAAGCGCAAAATATTCTACCCAGTTTCATTTCCTACATAGTGTCCTCCCACTGCTTCGCCATGTCCTTTGGCAAGGATACTAGCGCGCTCAAACTCTGGAACATACCTTCATATTATTTCATTTGTTCCCATCTTATACAAGTGACCCTAAATCATCAAAAAATTAGCATAGAGTACCACTACTGCCTTGTTTTTCTGAGTGGAATAACATTCCAAAGTTGTACCTATGGTTAAAAACTAAATGATATCAGCAAAATGTTCATTGGCAAGGTGCACAACAAAGAGTTGTGTATCCAAAAATCCTTCCTCCAAACTATTTGGCTCTTCGCCCATTTCAATCCTTAATAGGCGGTCTGGTACTACATTCATCCTTTTGGGCTTCACAATTACTTCAAAGTCATATTCCTGAAATAATAATAACCATCAATAGATTTTACCCCCCAACACAGGCTTATTGACTAGGTACTTCAGCACAAAGTTATCTATATATATTTAAAATGTGCACCCAACAAGTAATGCTGAAACTTTTGTAGTGCATAGACCATCGCCAGCCCTTCGTGCTCTGTAGTGGAATAATTCTTCTCAACCTTTGATAACTTTCTTCTCGCAAAAGTTATCGATTGATCAATTTCTCGTTCTCCTCCCTGTGTCAATACCATATCGAGTGCAATGCAAGAATCATCCACATGCACATGGAATTCTTTCTTCCAATCCGAGAACATCAAGATCAACGCGGTCACCATATGCTCCTTCAATACATCCAGGATGCATTGACATTCTTCATCCCAACAAAACGTCACGTCTTTCTTCAATAACTTCTCCATTGGCGTGATTATCTGAGCATAATCCTTGATAAACTTTCTATAACACCCAGTGTGCCCCAATGTCACACATAGTTCCTTTACATTCCTAGGAGCTTCCAAATTCATAATCACAGTGATATTTGCGGAGTCCACAATCAATCCCTGCTTACATACTACATGACCAAGCAATATCCCAAAGGGTACATAGAATATGCACTTCTTCAAGTTCAACGCGATCTGATAACTGTGGCATGTATCCAGCATAAGGCACAGACTTGCAACATGGCTTTTCACTAGCCTGAAGACAATCCAATCATCAAAATATACTTCCAATAATTTATGAATAAACTCTTTGAATGTCGCGATTACTACCCGTGAGAAGATTGCAAGCACATTCTTCAATCTGAATGGCATTACTATATACTGGAAAAAACCCCACTCCATCGTGAAGGTAGTCTTGCTTCGATCCTCTGACGTGATCTTTATTTAATGGTATCCCAAAAATCCATTAGTAAATGAATAAGCTACATGTCCTCCAACATTCTCTAACACTTCGTCTATAAATGGTGTTGGAAACTAATCATGCACACATGCATCATTCAGTTTTCTTAGATCGATGCATATCCTGATTTCGCCTTTCTGTTTCTTTTCTTAGATAACCATTGGGCTCACCCAATTGAATTCTTCTACTGGTTCAATAATTCCGGCATCCAGCATATTATCAAGCTCTTGGTGCACCTTTTCTTCATACTTTGGTTTGAGCCAACACAGTCTCTGTTTCACAGGCTTCACGTTGGGTTTCAAAGTGATTTTCATTATGCCCAAATCTCCTATGATCCCCTTCAGATGCAAGAACTTTGTTGGAAATATATATTGGTATTCGTGCAACAGTTTGGCCACCTTTCCAACTATATATTTGTCCCCATAGTCTCTGATCTTTGTGAATTTAGGCCCTGCTTAAAATCCAATATTTACTTGCCTAGTTTTCAAAGGCTCTGATATCTCCATGTTTTTTTCTTTCGGTCCTTCAACTTAGAACTGTACTTCTATCTTTGGAATGTTAAAATTATGTGGATCTGCTTCTTCCTCCTCAGTAGTCACATTATAACATTATAGCACATGGTGCAACTATGTACTCTAATCCAGCTGAGTCCATTCTATCGGTTCCTTAGGCGTTCTAAATATAACAGCTTTTATTTCTTGGAGCACTTCATCAATGCATTCAAACCCATCCTCAAAGTTGAAAGTCAATAGAAAACTTTCTCTTAATATGTCACATTCAATTGTTCCATGGCGAAGTTCTATTTCTAAATACTAGTTCATAGGGATTGTATCTAAGGTATGATAGAAAATGTGCACCCATTCTAGTTGTGGCTCTGTTCCCAAGGCCTTAGTCCATCATGCCAAATGGTCATGCAGATCATCCTTCCCACTGTACTTCTCTGTCATCCAAGTATTGGCATACCCAAACCTTAATCTCGTCATTCTTCTATATTTATCCCATCTAGTGAAGCTCTCCTTGTGCGTACCCCACCAACGGGTAGGCATAGCGCATAGTGCCAACTCTATTGCTTGGAAGTGATGTTCTTTAGGTACTTCTCTTTCAAATTCATCTAAAAACATATCCAAATTAGTCAAACCATCATAATGTGGAAGATTTCTTACCTCAATTGAAATAAACCTCGGTGATTTGGTCATCATATTACACCAGAGCGTAGATACTTAATGCAACCGATTCTTCTAGTGCTCAAGTTCTTCATTTGAGTCTGAGGTATAGGAACGATACCTATCCCACACAATTCTCCCATCAGTTTTAGGATTGATCCAATATTGATCTTGTGCAGTGATCTTGTATATCTGATCCAGATCATCATAATCCTCCAAAAAGTCGTGGACAAGTTTAGTATAACGCCCTCCCTCAGCAGTGTCTAGTAGCACTACAACCCTAAATGCCTTCCTTTCAAAAGTCATTTTCTGCTTCTTCAAGTTGATTACTACATCCATGTGAAAATCCCTGTCAACCCCTAGTAGGGTGGGGTATGGGTTACTATCATCAACTACTTCAATGACCACAAAGTCGGCCAACACACTTTCGCCTCAATGTCTATCGTTACACCATATGAGTGCCCCATTGAAATAATCTTCTGTTGATTAGCCATGTGTAGCTGGATAGGAGACTACTATAGTGTAGGTCTCCCCATTCTCTCCCACATCTACTTAGGTAGGACATTTTCATCATATCCATGATCCAAGATTACTTGGTCTATTTCATATTCTCCTATTTGTGCGGTCAGCCTCATCTCGCACCCCATTCACTTCTTATGCTTACCAAATTTTCTCACGAGGCGTTGTTCAACAAGGGTCTTTTCTTTATTCACGTACTTATCAATTATCTCTTCCAGCCCTTCTACTGCTTTCTTATTGTGCAACAATTTCATACATTTCTTTTAAAAAGTAGCTAATACTGATGGATCTACCTCCTACATTGCACTGGTTTCTAGCGATTTCCTTTGGCTTCCTAACGTGGAGGCCTCAGTGAAGCTCTTATTGGCTTCCATGAATGTTTCTTTAGCTTTACTAATGTCAAAATATATTTATTTCTCAGCAGCCTGATGTACCCAACCTTCAATCTCAGGTTGTTTTCCTTTATCTTTACCTGTTACCATACCACTTCTTGTTACTATATTTACACTATGATCCTCCTCACGAGGTTCCACCCTCATCATTTATAAGTTTTTTGTAAGTTGTTGGGGCTGCGTCTTCTTTGCTTGCATCTTTGCTATAAGGATCGGACAGTCTTCTATCACATGGTCGAATTGTTTGTAATACTGACATGAATTATGCATGGGGTTTTGGCAATCTCGTGCAAAATGTCCTGCTTTGCCACATTTATAGAAAATTATCTGCCCACGTCCTCTTCCAGCTTTGCCCCCTCTTCCTCATCCTCGGCCTTGGAATCATCCACGCGCTTCTCCTGCACCATGATCCTGAGGCCAATTTGCTACTTGCATTCTGTAGGAGGGGTTCTATCTATCATTAAATCATAACTTCAACAATGGAATTCATCATGACCTACAGACTTACATAAATTACAGAAAAATTGTTGGGGCATTTGTAGAAACTTTTGCAATAAGTGACAATTATCTATTGTATGTTGCCCAGTAACCTAATGAATAGTGCACAATGGCACAACTCCTACGCTAGACCCAACAGTAGCCTCTGGATTTAGGGGAACATGCCCTCCTCCTATAAGATAATTTTGATAAACTGGACAATGGTCCTTATCGTGACCATGACGCTTACATTTTAAGCACCAGACTTCCACGTACGCTAACGGTTGGGTTTCCTTTCCTTTATTGAAGCTCTGCAACTCTAAGTGCAGGCTCTCCAGCTGGGATTGAATCTATTTCACTCCAAGGTTCGTATCCTGTATGGGTGAGGCTTCTAACCTCATCGTGATTTCTAAGGCTTCTGTTTGTGTCGCTATCTTTTGTTGTGATAGTGGCAATCATAAGTGTGGTAAGAGTGATGTTATATACCAGTCTCAATGCTAGGAATCTATAATCACCATATTTTCTTGCCTGATCAAGCATTTCAACCTCTGCTTGAGGTCCCAAGATGACTCATCTATCCTTTGTCAAATTTCTTTGAACTTAGTTATCGATTGTGCCTCTGACTTACACTTTCTAAATTCTTTATTCAGTGCTTGATGAGTTTCTGCTAACGTCACGTTGGGGTGATCTGCACAACACTTGATATACCAGGTTAAAGCTCGATTTTGTAAGGTCATGACCAGCTGTGCTTTCTTGATGTTATCGTCTGTAATCTACTGTGTTTTCCACACAACTCCTGCAAAAAACCTGAATTGTTCGAGGTCTTCACTCCCTTCCCCTTTAAAAATCGGCATCTTCATTGTATTCACCATGTTGAATGGTGGAAGTGGAGGTGGAGGTGGAGGTGAAGGTGTAGGCATATGAGGTGGAGGTGGAGTGGATGGCTGAGGTATCCGCAGGATACCCTGTTTAATCAATTGTATTTCACTTCGTGGTGTAGTCAGCACCATCCCTTCATCATCACTTGAAGGGGATTCAATGACCGAACTGTACTTTGAGCTCGTTCCTTCGTTTCTTCAAAATAATTTACCACTTCTCATAGCTTCAAACATGAAGGTAATTTCATAACCCTCTTTTCGCAATACAATATTTTAATCCACGTTTTCAATTATTTTAGATACTTATGCCACGGTCCCTTGAAGAGGCTATGTTATTCCTCAATATAGCTAATAGTTCGATCAACCACGAACTCAGTTAAAAAACTTCCAAGTGTGCGATCAATCCAATGATTCATGGCCCATGTGATATTGCTTTCTGAAGCTTCCAGATGTCGCACCAGTTTTGGATTCCACACTATAGGACCATCGAACCTCCACGTCCCTTGACTATTTGCCAACCTAGGCAACCATTCATGTAGTTCGTCAGGGTAGAAACAAAATAATGTTTTGGTCTCATCTGTGTATAAATATCTCTACGACCACTGCTCCTTTGACAATTTAGGGCTTTTGTTCTCTTGAGCTGCAAACACATGCACTTTTTGGTCAATCCACTTCTCGATCTCTTTCTTTGTAGGAAAGCACTTATTCGACATCACACATCACTTATATAGATCTCGGTCCTGGAAACTAAACCATTTGTTAGCTTAAGGGGGCTTGACCTAGGTTCAGAGTTATTCATGCCAACCAACAAAACCCTAACTGCTAGCCCTTTTCGACAATGACTTGCATAGTGTAGGTTGCAGTCTCACCCAAGCAATATTGGGGGATGCTAGAACCAGATTTCTGCATCCAGAGATTGTGTGATGTGTATGTTGAAACCCTTGTAGCTCAGATCTTCCTTCGAGCATATCTATACATTCTTATGGTCCACTATTACAACTCTATCCAATTGACCTCCAGGTCTTCACGAAGGGATATGATTGTGCTTATCAGACATAAAAGAGGAAGATTCATGACTTCCACTTAGTAAATAGCAACCCTAGATCTTCCTTCACACAGATCTACTCATTCGACAATTACAATAACATATATATCTAATATCTTCATGGAAACAATTCAATACACTTTTCATGCATAAGTATTAAAGATCCAACAAATTTGCGTATTGAATATATTTCAATTCATAGAAAAAAAACTCACAAGAATAAGATACATTACTTAAGCATAATTAAAGAACAAGGCTTAGATGCATTCAATTCAACTCAAAACATTCTTTTATTGGATTCAACGTTCAAATTACAGACTCTTCTATCCTGCACATCCGGCTGTAGGGGCCCGCACACACAGCTGTGGACTTGCCAAGGTCTCCACGCACTCAGCTGCAGGAGACTTCCCCTTTCGTTTAATTACAGGAACAAACCTATCATGTCGTAGCACCTTTCCCTTTCAATAGATCTTTTTCCAAAGTTAAGTTATCCTAGACTCACTATGACTCAAATATTTATAGTCTTTCTATTACAATACCACGGCCCATGGCCTATGGGTGAGTCTCAAAGACATACTATCACTTACCCACTCAAGGGGCTAAAGCCCCTTTGACTGTTACTTAACTTCATGCTCCGCTTCCACATTTCACGAAGTCTTTACATTCTTTACAAAATTATAACCCAAAAATTGCTTAAATTGTCAAAACATTACCCTAGGGACCCTATCCCAAGACAACATTTGAAGGTAGGGTGTTGATGTACCATTCAATATTAACATCGACACCTGGACTGGATGCAGTTGGGGTTTTATTCATATTTTATTAAATCTAGAATTAAAATATTTGATTTTCCCATTTGGGGTAGCTTCAAGATTTGATAGATCACTAATCAAAGTAGAAACCATTCTGTCCTCCCCGAATTTCTTAAGGAGATTCTCTTAGAATGTGTCCCAATCTATAATAGATCTAGCTGGTAGGGAAAAATACCAAGGCCTTGTTGATCCTTCAAATTTATAAGGAAAACGTTTGTGAACCACATTCTCTTCAAAAACCCCATTAAGGTTGCTTGCCAACATGAAATTGTGAAGATGTTCCTCTGCGGGTAAACCATGATCTAGTTTATATTTTGGAAACCATCTCTCTAGATGTTTAGGAAGAGGGTGCATGGGAGGTGGGATTGCAACTACTCTTGGGTTATTCCATGTTCCAACCTGTTGATTTACCATTCTTGGATTAATATTAAGTCTAGAAGTAGTTGTTCTTGAAGACGAGGTTGTAAAATTATTAATAGTTAATAAGGTTTCCCCTGCAATACTACTAACAATAATAGCATTGGTTGATTGTGGAGGAGGAATATGGGTGGAAGAAGATGAAAAAGGGTGATAGGAAGAAGGTTAGGTAGGTTGATAAGAATTGGGTTGAATATATGGAGTATGAGGTGAAGAAGATGAAATGGTATCACTAGCTTAAGACTCAATACCATAAATATGTTTCTTTTTCTTATGAGTTGGTAATGGAAATTCAAAAGGTTGAATTCCAATATTCTCACTCTGTGATATGATAAGAATTACATAATACTTTAGAGATGAAGTGGCACTATCCTCAGTAAGTTTTGTTTAAGCAGTTTGTTCTCCTGAAATGGAAATCCCTTCAAATTTTTGAATTGAAGTTTGAGGTTCAGGACCTTCAGCAGGTTGATTTTGTATTTAGGATAATATTTGAAGATTGGGAAACTTTAGATCTACAATCAATGGACTTAGAATGAGATCTAGAATTTGAAGGAGACTTTGAGGGTGAGTGACTCTTATAATAACCTCTAGATTTGGAATGAGACTTTCTTGCCATTCATAGTTAATTGGCCCTCCTTATAGCATAAAAAATAGTGATGGTCCTAAATGACTTCATCAACTTGGGGAAAACCACCCTGTCGGGATCTTAAATCAAACCCTTTTCTGTTTGGAATGGTGGTTCCAACTAGAATTATGGGACCAATTTCCCTTAAGTAAAATTATATGGAGTGGGATGGAAAGTGATCATGTATTCTAATATTTACTGATAACTGAAATAAGAACTACTAAAAACTACTTATTATACATGGGTAGGATGATGACATATGTGCTAAAAAGATGTCACAATTAACACAATAATATAAATCATTATGCAATCATTATATTAACATAATTAAGGAAAATTATTTTAATTAAATAGTTAATTAAATTAATTTTCTATAACATCACATACGTTTGAGATCTTGTTGCTCACAATATAAATCAAATTTCAATCCATCATATCAATAGTGACCATGAAAGAATGACTTACACACATATATGTGAATAATAACATAAAACAATTCCTTCAAAGAAAACACACAGATAAATAGGATAATAGTACCTAGCGCACTATAGCTTTTCTCATCGAGGAAATGCAAGTGGTTCATGTTAATATTAAGAAAAACTGAAATACTATAATGCAATTTAAGTCTGTTCTTGCAAAAATTTAGAACCCCCTCCCTATCTTGGAGAGGAAATTTATAGTTTTACATACAAAAGATAAAAATAAACTATCCTATCAATTATGCAACAAAAACAACAATAATAGACAAATTGAGAAATAGTTTCAACAACTTTTGAAGCTAGGGAAGACGACTATCCAATGGTTAGTTGTCGCAATATGTAGATATCCAACAAGATAGTGAGTTCTGGAGGGTGCCTCATTTTAATCCTCATATGAATTGTAAAAATAATAGTCTTTAATGATGGCAACATATGAGAAGTGGAATTTGAGAGACATAAAAAAACTAGCCATTGACTATGTGGCTTGACCAAGAACTTCCAATGATGTTGTAGATCTAGCTTAGATAATTGCTCAGTCCTTTTCGCCATTGTTTCACATTGTTCTTGCCCAGCCTTCTGTAATATCTTGGCATCTGGAAACGAATCTTTAGAGTAGTTGGGAATGAGATTCAATTACAAAAATTTATGTATCATTGACCATTTCTATGATTGAACTAGAAATATCCCAAGTTTCATGCACAACAGCTTCAACCTTCTTCATTCTGATTTCCCATTCTCTAAAAATTATGATTTTATAAGTTTCATCCTTTTTAGGCAGGTTTGCAGTTCTTCCTTCAGCGCTTTCTTTCCAATTCAAGAAATTAGAAGTTTTCTCATTTACTTCCTCAAAATAATTTGTCATGTCAAACAACTGATCATTCAAAGAGTTTGCAATTTTACACTAATATTGAATTTTTTTAAGCCTATTACAAAATGTTTTCTTCTAAATTAACAAATAATTTAGTTCTTTGGACTCCTTCTTGAACTCTAACAGTTGGGGATTGACATGCAATGGTTTAATTCTCTGTTGCATTCCCTTGATCTTATCATATTTCATCTGCATTTCTTTCTCATGTTGAATTTGCATGGAATCAAGATTCTATTATAGCTGTGTCAATTGGTTCTGCCATTGTTCATTGACCTTTTGCTTCTTAGCTTCAAGAGACAGCTCCATTAAAATGATTTTTCCTGCTTTACCTTTAAAAATTCCTAAAACTCTACATATTTATTAGTGGTTGTTGAGGAATATGCACCAGTGAATTGAGTTAGCTTGCCTAACTCTTCTGTAGGTTTTGTAGTGGATCCTCTCCATATGACTTCAAAAGAGGGAAGATTGTTGGACACTAATGCCTATGATTGATCCAATTTTATTTTCTCCCTTCCCCTTTTCATTATGGCCTTGTGTTCAGGACTATAGAAAATTTCCAATGGAGGAATCTCTAGAATATTTAGAACAACATGTGAGGTAGGAAAAGCATAATTAAACTTATTAGTAACCTCCTTTCTTCTGGTACTCTACTCAGAATCCTTACAAGTATCTTTGACATTACCTTGTTGTGAAGGCTTTATAGACTAAGGTTTGTCAATCTTTGAATTCAAATTTTGGCTACACTATTTCTATACTTCATCCAATTTGGGATTAAAAATAAATCCTTATGCATGAGATGTTGAAGGAATCACAATATCACCTGATTGAGGAGGCACTTTAGAATGTGAAGAATTGCCAAGCTGAACACTTGAAATTCAGGCTTTCTGCTGAGGCAATTGTTACAAGTTTGGAGTGAGATTTGCTAGTTTGGAATATTTGTATTGTTCAAACTAAATATTTTCCTGGGGCCAATTGTTCTTATGCTTTCCTTAACACTACCATATAAGAAGAAAACCATTCAAACAAGTCATGTAGCTTATCTTCCACATGGAAAATTTGTCTGAAATTCTAAGAAGCAATGAAATGTTTAACTGTAGAAATATGATCATATTGTTTATTTGGTATAGTATAAAACTTGTAGAGCTAGCATGGATAGAATATCTTTCTTTGCACGGCGATAGTTTACTAATGCAAATATGCCAAATTTAGCCAGGAAAACAGGTCATGCCTTCTTATTAAATTCTCTCCAAACCTTCATGATGCCATATCCCATTGTTTGGTATGCAACCTCTCTGCTTACTAGTTTATCAGGAATATAGAGGGGCAAAGAATTTGGATGAGCCAAACTACCAAAAACTCTTATACAAGTAAATAATTCTTCCCCAAACCATTTTTTGGCCTTTTGAAGGTCGTCAATGGCTTCTTGGGACATTCAAGGAGGGCGAGATTCAAATATGGATTCACAAATAATAATTATCACTTTGTGACAAATCCGATAAAAATGATCATAATATTTGGACTCCCATAGAATATCATGATAGATATGAATGGGTTTCAGGTCCTAAATAGTCCATTTCCACCCCTTGGCTAGGAAATCCATTGTAAAACAAAGAGCATCCATGATATATGTTGACATATAGAAAGGAGGAACTTTATTCTATGAGATGCTTCTACCTAACCTAAATTATAGAATATGAGAAGCTAAATTATCAGAGAGTATGGTGGCCCAATAAAAACTAAAACCTTCAGTCGCACCATAAATTAAAGGAACCCAATCATCAGGGAATTTTGATATATTGGGTTATTCATGTAACCAACATAGCATAGTTGAGACTTGGGAAAATGGAGGAGAAAGGGAATCAATTGATTACTTACTAAACTCCTCAAATGTATGATTGTTAAGGTCTTTTCACCACTATCTAGTCTTCTCAGATGGATATCTATTTTCTTTTACAAATGCTTCAACGTCCTGCTTATTATATACATGTTGTGGCCTTGGAAGATAATACACATTTTGAAAAAATATGTTGGCGACAAAGCCTATCATAGTTCCTTTCAATGTCTAAATATGCCTTTATGAGACACTCAAGTTCTCAACATCCTAGTGGACCATCTTGGGTCTCGCGGTATTCTATGAAGGAATGAAATGGCTCTGATAATAGAAATTCTGAAATGACTATTCTCGATATATTATATATAAAATAAAGGGTTATTAGAAGGTTTGCTTTCAGAAGTGTTTAAAAATAGCATTTTTTAAATGTATAGCTCTGTTGTGCCCTACAACAACCCCCCATTTCATATCATTATTATTCTCAAAACTATAATGTGAAATGGGTCCCTTTTGATTTTAATTGGTATCAACTTAGTGTTACTCAAAAAGGTCCGAAAACAAAATAAAAACATTACTAAACCTTTTTGATAAACCAATTAAAGGTCTTATATATATATAAATGATTAATCTTTTATCATTGCGATAAAGCGATCGCAAGATCGCATATCGCAATGACAAAGGAGGCATAACTTAAAGACCCATTGGTTTTCTCCGACGCGACAACTCGCAATAGGCTATCGGATATCAGCAATAATAAGTTGGCACAATAAAATTCCTTTTTGCTCCGATGCGATGCGATATCGCTATCAGCGATCAGCGATTTACCATGCATGCTTTTAAAGTGCCCAGTTAATACTCCCGATGCAATGCGATATAGCTATCAGCGATCGGGGATTCCAAATGCAACCAATGTAACGATTTAAGATTTCCCCGACGCCCGATTGCGATAAGGCCAAAAGAGCAAATTTCACAAAATCTTAAAGCAGAGTTATTACGATTAATTCGTATTAAAAGCCTTGTCTTCCGAACAGCCATTCGTCTGCGCTCAACCGCCAAAACATCCAAGGCACGCTTAAACAAATCATTCGGCCAATAATCGAAATGATGGGTATTTAAAGGATTGACAGGTCTTAACGACCATTTAATGAAACAGTAAGCCTAGAAATATTCTCACAGATTGTATCCGTGGCCACCTTAAGTTAATCATTCATCATGCATTGATCGATATATATCTCGCTCATATTCGGTTTTGCGCTATCAATTTTCTGTATTACGTTCATTTTCACTCCTGTGCAGAACTCTTACGAAGTAACGAATTCAAGCAGAATGGGGAAGAAGTCTAAGAAAACAGCAATTGCTCCTGCTTCGTCGACCACATGACAACTCATCACTGATCCAGGAACTAAAAAGAAAGGATTGATATCGGATACTACATGTCTAGGACTCGGCAAAACTACTTGGCAAGGCACCTATAATTTGATTGAAGCCGAAGAACTAGAGCAGACAATAGTACAAGCCTCAGCAGATAGCATTCGAAAATATGATGCTACTCTAAAGGACTTAGCCAACTCTTTCCTTCATCGGATAGCAGCTCGGGAACAAATTCTCTCGTATACGGATGTAGTGAGATGGGAAATTCAAGAAATCCCAATCACAGACAGAACCTTCAGTACCAGAGATGAGAGAATCTTCGGTTCATTTCAATCTGATGATTTGAGGCAAATGTATCATTTTCCGGTGCCAGAGAAGAAGTACAACACGACATTTCTGGAGAAATTCTGAGATGAGAACGAGACTGAATCCGAACCCATTCGGGAATGGAGGCAAAGTCCGGCAAAACAAAAGCATGAATCTTCGAGTAAGTACTCTGTTGATTCTCTATGCTCTCCTTATTGCTATGTTGGCATAATGATGTGTAGGTTGTGGGGGTTACATGATTCCGCTAAGTTTACTATAGAAATGGTTCCCTTGATGGAAGCGGCATGTAATGGTGAAATAATGGATTGGGAAACTATACTGTCTGATAAGCTAGCAACTGCAGTTCTTGATTTTAGAACCAAATCCCGCATCACTGAAAGGCTTATTCCCCCATTCTACTATAGTGATTATATGCTAGACATCCTGTGTTTTAAATCTGAATTTCCTATGCTTGGATGGAGGTGGACTTCGCAAGACCCCACGCCCATTCACATATACCATCAAAAGTTGTGGAAAACTTACTACAAGCACCATTTATACCAAATCTGCAACGGCTTTATGTTACCCATTCATCATTCTATCTTTAATAAGCCTGCCCCTAAGATTTCCTACCAAGCAGGGATTGATTTTACATCAATAGGAAGTTGGTTTGGGAAGGAAAAGTTTACTTATATCAGAATTTTCGGTAGTCAAGCCAAACCTCGCATTCTTCCTTTGTACATACCTGATAAACTGCTGGCCAGGGAGATAGCCTATCAGATTATCTCCGAATGAGTTACACAAACTCTAAAGAAGAATAAGAAGCAGGTCTGGCCCTCTTTTCCCCTGAGATGTTGTATCTACACTCTACATGATTTCAAACATGCAGAGAAAGAATCTGAAAAAATAAAGTCATTAACTCTGGAAACTCTCCCTAGTAGGCGATTTGATCCACGCAAAGTCGACTATAATGCACTTGAACAGGCCAAATTGACCAAGTTTGAACATAAAGAAGATAAGTTTGATGACTTGTTCTCATCAGTCGAGTCAATGTACCAAGTTAAATCGCTGGCTATAATCGAATACAAAGATGAAGGATTAGTTGAATTCAACAAACTTGGAGAACAGAGGTTGCAAACTCTGCCTCTAGATCTGTTAGCGACAACCCCAACAATAGAATCAAGCGAGCCTGAGCAGCGACTTATTAAAGAACCTCCTGTTACATCAAAGAAACAGGAAGAAGTGCATATGAAAAGACAAGAGGAAACCCAGGCGAAAGAGCAGGAACAGAGCAGCATAAATGTGAATGAAAATACTCAAATTGACCTAAAATTGCTCTAGGAATGTCAACAATTCAATTCAATTATCGGTAATCTTGAATTCTCTAAAGATGACGAGACATCAAAAGAGGTTAATACACAGGAGGCAACTTCAAAACAGGTTTCAGGTGAAACCAACGTCCTACCCAGTTCGAAAGAAGAAGAGATAATCCCAAAGGATCCTTCCGACCAGGTTATTTTGCAGATAGAAGAAATTCCCCCCTTAGATGTATTCTATAGCCCAAGACACAAAGTTGTGGTGAAACGACAGAGGAAGAGGAGAAGGACTGATCAACCTTCCTTATTCCCAGAACAAACAGTGACGGGAAATGTTCTTTGGAAAGAGGAATTTGACCCCTCTGTCGATTTAACAAAACTATCACGATATGCTGGAGCCTATTCGGCGGTGACAATAGACAAGGCATCAGAGGTGAGGAGTTTATTGAAAACAAAAGACCAGGAGATCTTTTCACTACAAGCGCAACTATCAGAAGTACAACAAAAGGCGGAGCAGGTAGAACAACAATTGGTAGTACAACAACAAATAAATAATCAATTGACTAAACAATTGCAGGAAGAGAAACAGAGGATTGATGACAGCGCAGTTCAAAAGCAGAAAGAGCTATCTGAGGCATTGGCGCAACTAAAAGCATCCAATGAACAAATGCTGAAGTCAAAAGATGAGCAGATTGCTCAACTATCAGCCCAGCTAGAGAAAACAAAGAAACTTCCACAGATAGATGAATTCAAAGTAGAGGCATTACAGATAAACAAGGGATTGATAAATCAAATAAAGCTTTTATGTCAACAAATCGCCTAGGTGGAACCATTATGCGATTTAACGACATCAATAAGTGAGAAATCGGAAAAAGCTAGAGCAGACTTGGATTAAGCCGAAGAAACATTAACCAATTTTCTTGAATGGCAAGATACCGATCAGGGACAGGCGGCTAATTTACCAAGGATTTTAGAATCGCATAAAGAGATATTATTTACAGAATGGAAGTCTCAGTTAATGAAGGCATAAAGAGCAATTTCAAGATGCAAATCAACCACTAGTAATTTGGTTGAATTGGTTAATAATACTCTTTACTTGTCTAACATGATCTCTCAATGTACTCCAGGTAAATTGACAGCAGCTAAAACATTGGAGCAGTCATGTTATCCAGAATTAGAGAAAAATGGAAGATTAATCGCAGGAATTAACAGTTTGACATGGAACGCCTATTGGTTCTTTTTAGTCAAACCGCACAGCCAGAGGGCCGCCCTCAAATGCCTTACAGATGCAATCGGGTATATCATTCCCGACATTCAGGATGCCACCTATGCCGCCCAACTCAATTCTCGCCTCAATAGACCACCCGAAGTGGAGCCAATGCTTGCGATAAGTCAGCTCAGGTTTAAAGGCAAACAGCCCGAATGATGATTCATGCCGCCGACTACCAGATTGCTGTGAAGGAGATATTTAAAATCAATTGATACCAATTAAGTAGGATTTCAGTTTCATAGATAGTTAGCTTAGTTTAGTATTTATAGACCCTTTCATGTATTTAGAAAGGGTCGTAAAGTTTTGTATATGACTTAAAACCTAAAGTTGCACTATTGTACTTCAGGGATATTATTTTATAAGACTGGACCAATCATTCTGATTTTGACAAAGAAGCTTTTATGCAAATGTGCACTACTGTCTTTGTTTGAAAGTATTTCTGCGTTGGAAGAAGAATTTCAAATTGCGATTGATATTGGGAGTGATAAGCAGCTCATATGGTACTATTATCTATGTATGAACTCATTCTTTTTATATGAATTGTCATTTGATCGGTCTTGCTATTATCGGATATATATATGTGTTTTAACAACATTCTTTATTCATCCCACTGTTGGATGTGTACAGTGTGCTTTTCTTCTA
Source organism: Pinus taeda (assembly GCA_000404065.3). Lineage (NCBI taxonomy): Eukaryota > Viridiplantae > Streptophyta > Pinopsida > Pinales > Pinaceae > Pinus > Pinus taeda. Next base: position 75,479 of record APFE030264008.1, read on the forward strand.
ATCATGTATGTATCGATGATATAAATGATAAGTGTAGCAATATTGTGTTAATCACTTTGTTTAACTATTTAAATAAAGTAATCTTTGAATGAATAAATATCTATGTTTATTTGATAGAGTCATCTATATGCCCGTTAATAGACAAAGATCATCAAACGCTACATTTCCAAAGAATAATAGTTCCCGGGATTAGCAATAGTTCTTTTATCTTCACTGATAGATTAAATTATTCGCCTATCATTAGATTAGATAATCAGTCGCTCATCCACCCCTTTTATTCATTACTGGGAAACTAGTCCCATTATATCCAGTCGGAGCCACCATCCCAAACGGAAAAGGAGCTATATTAAGGTCCGGACTGGGTGGTTATCCCCCAATGTTGATACAACGATTTTCGGGGCATCAACATTTCTGGCGCTAGAAGGAGGGCCATCCACTATGAATGGCGAGTAAGTCAAAACCTACAGACCATTCACAGAGTAAATCACCCTCCACCTCTCCTCGGACCTCTCGTTTGCACTCTGAAATATCAGTATCCAGACGAGAAGAGGAAGGATCAACTACTACTGCTCAACCTCATTATACTTTAGAACATTTAAGCCTGGAGTCCCCTGAAGTTCAGTCTATCATCCAGAAAATTCAAGGCTTCTCGATTTCACCTCCTAGATCTGAAGTATCACAAGGCAATCAGACTTCGCAATTCCGCTTACTTCATAATCTTACCAGACTTCAAAGCGAAAAACTCGGCATTGAACCACCTAAGTTTCCTTTACCCCAAAGGAAAAGGATTAAAAAGAACACTGAAGGTTCTGGTAGTGAAACCTTTTCTCCATCATCTTCCATCTCATCATCACCTGTGCGAAGTCAAACACCCACTTCACCATTACATATTATTGTTCACCAAGGGACTTCACCTCCTACTTCACAATCCTTTCAGTCTTCATTTCCACCTCCTCTCCAATCACCTGTAACACCACAGGCAATCGTTGATACTCCCAAAATGGCTCAAACACCATGGAGAAGTCCTGGTGCAGTCACTATGTCTGCGCCTTTACATCCGTTACCCGATTATCCGGAGAAATGGTTACCAAAATTCAATCCAGATGCTGGAACATTAGCTGAGGAACACATAAATAATTTTATGTTGTCAGTTAATTTTAAGGGAGTATCAGAAGAAGATGTTGTAGTTAGATTGTTCCCCTACACATTACAAGGATCAGCAGGGTCTTGGTATTTTTCCTTGCCCTCGGGATCCATCACCAGTTAGAATGTCTTTCAGGAACAGTTTCTTACCAAATACGATGATGATAGATCCTTGGCTACACTCATCAATGACCTTTCCAATCTAAGGATCGAGTCAAGAGAACCAATTAAGGAGTTTAACTCCCGATTTAACAAACTCTTGAACAAAATCCCTACCGATGACAAGCCAAGTGAACAAATTAGAAGCGAGTGGTACATTACAGCCTTACCCTCAAATATAGCCATTTTTGTAGATAGGGCTAAAAAACCTACATTGGCTAAAAACATGAAAGAAGCCCTCGCTGTTGAAAAACGTGTAATCACCTTGGAAAAGAAAGCTGCTCTCGAGGAAAGGAAATCCAAAAAAGTGTCTTTCAAAGATGATTCAAAGAAGAAGATCACCAAAGATCCATACGATATGGAGGGCCTTCAAAAAGTCCTCAAAACCATGTCAAATGAAATGGTTGAAATTAAGAAGCAAGTAGCAGAGTCCTCAACAAAGAAACCTTATAGGAATTTTAAGAAACCTGAGTCCAAGCCTCCAAATGTTATATCGTATGCAGATTCAGATGCTGAGGAAGAAGAAGAAGAAGAAACAATTGCACCATCCGATGAATTCGAAGAAGAGGAAGTCGTTGAATGCCATGGAATGTGGGACTTCATACTGCCTAACTCCGATACCGAAGTTGAAAAAGAAGCCTTTCCTATGACTACCAGGAGCAAAAGTACTCCTGAACCTGTCCAGGCCAATTCAAAGAAAAGGAGTGCAGGTACCAATACTACAAAGGAAAAGGTACCCACAAGGAAGCCAGCTGCAACAGTACCTCAAAATCAATCGTCATCCTCCAATATACCTACATCATCTAAGACGTTGGTAGTATCAGATTCAATGGACTATAATATTGTTGATGATATGAAAAGGACTAAGGCAAACATCACCATGTTTGAACTCAGTAAATTAAAACATCAACAAAAATTGCTTCTCAAAGAACTTAATGCTGTTCCTTCTTCGCCTCTTCCCAGCACTAAAGCTGCAAGCGACTCAGGACAACCACCTTCTCGTAGAGCTGAGGCAACTGATACAATTCTAATTGGAGATAGATCAAATTCCCATACCCCTCCTTTCCTCTTAATGTATGAAATTTACAATCGAAATCTACATAATTGCTTGATTGACTCTGGGGCATCATCCAATATAATGCTAGCT
>APFE030264008.1:90112-106743 GCA_000404065.3 Pinus taeda
TATTTAAATAAAGTAATCTTTGAATGAATAAATATCTATGTTTATTTGATAGAGTCATCTATATGCCTGTCAATAGACAAAGATCATCAAACGCTACATTTCCAAAGAATAATAGTTCCCGGGATTAGCAATAGTTCTTTTATCTTCGCTGATAGATTAAGTTATTCGCCTATCATTAGATTAGATAATTAATCGCTCACCCACACCTTTTATTCATTACTGGGAAACTGGTCCCATTATATCCAATCGGAGCCACCATCTCAAACGGAAAAGGAGTTGTATTAAGGTCCGGACCGGGTGGTTATCCCCCAATGTTGATACAACGATTTTCGGGGCATCAACAAGTTCTGAAATAGAATCTCCCGAAGTGAAGTTATTTTAACATAAAGGAATAAGTATAGGGAGTTTGAAGCTTTAGATATAACATTTCAGAGCATTCTTTAAAAAAAATTCTGATATGAATGGGTTTGATAAAGTATGATCAAGGAATACTATCTTGGTGGTTCCAATTAATTCCACTTACAAAGTCCAAAGTCTCGATATAAAGAAACATTTAAATAATAAAGGATAACATCAGGGTCAAACTTCAAAGCAAAATAATTTTGTAACTTCCATAAAATAAGACTTATGAAATGAAAAGTTTCGTACAACATATGTCCCAATGGCATAACTTAGAATATAAATTAATCTTTTAAGAGTGGGCCCATCAGATCTTTATATTTCATAACCTTTATAAAATAATCTCCGATAAAGGAACTCTGATGATATTCGTTCCCATAAAAAATAATTATGAAAAACAAAATTAAATTCACTTGTGATTTATTTCCCTATTTTCTTTTTATTGAATAAAATAAAATTAATTTTAATTGAAAAACTAAATAACATAAAAAGGGGCCCCATTATATACTAGAAACTAAGTAAAAATGGGGGTTTGTTGTTTGCTACAACAAGTGCATAAGCCTTCCCACTAGCTCTAAGATTTGAGCATTTTTTAGATCCAAGCTCTATAATCAAAATTCATTCCCATCTTCTGTGTGTAAGTTTCTCTCATTCTAGAAATAGAGATGGTCTACCTTAGTATCATATTATGCTCTATTTTTATCTAGTGAAATCACAAGAAGTATATTTCATCATGTAGAAAATGCACAAGAAGAAACATGGATTAGCATTTTCTACTAGGATCAATTTCTTCCTAGCATGGAAATAATTCTCTAAACTACACATGCATTCAAAATGCTTCATATTTTTATCATTTCAATTGGATGGAAACCTTTTTGTGTGAAACATTATCCTAATGAATTATCCAACCTTCATTCCACCATATTCCCTAACTATGGAATCATTACTAAGGTAGTTCATTGGTGGGTGAGTCATTATTCAACCAAATTACAAGAAACATAAGTCCATGCTTGAGATCCTTATTTTCTCTCTAATACTTCCACTAAAAAAATCGCTTTGTTCATTGGATAGGTTAACCTCTTGTGCTCCTATAGCTCCTTAAAAAGATTTTGCTTCTTAGGATAATAAGCCAAAGAGGTATTCATCTCCTTTACGAATTACTCTCAGACCCTTCTCTTGGTTATGTAGTTATTATCATGAAGATTGGATGGAGTCACCAACACCTGACTTCAAAATAGACACTCAATTTGCAATGGTGGAATTTGTTTTTATAAATACTACATGGACTACTTTGAAATAGTCCTTTCCTCCTTATGTCTCTCAATTCATTAGTCTTTTTTTCTCCTATTTACTCTAAACTCATTATTAGTTTTAGAAATTATTCTTTTCATTTTTTTATCTAAATATAATATGGATTGTTTATTGTGTATTTCAATTCCCATGAGGATGCCTTAATATGGTATTTCCTCCTCCAAAAGAAACATATTTTTGCATAAAAATAGTTGGTAATTATGGAATTTCTTCCTATATTAGTGACAAACAAGGGAGAGCTTACCTACTACATACTTCTTACTCTTATTATTGTTTTAGTTGATTTTCTTACCTCTTATTCAAATTGGTAGTGTAGGCTAAACATTTTCACTTTCCTCATTGCTATCTTTTTGTAATATATGATAATAAGGACAAAGTGGTCGTGTGCTAATACCCTCATTTATTGTTGCTCTTTATTATAATGATTGAACCAATTCTGCCATACCTTTTTCTTCACAAATATGATCTTAGTGTTCATGGACTTTGTCTCCTTTCCATAAAAACAGAGTCCTTAAAGCTTGAATATTTGTTTATCTACAATGGGGCTTAGGATGAATTTCCTTATCTTTATTTCCCCTTGTAAATCATATCCCATTTACCTTAACAATTTCAAATTAATTCCTATGGTGTACTCTTCAAATTTACCAAAATATTCTTGATAAATACGTAAGGCGATATCACCATGTTCTTCTCAGTCATGGTGCTAGCATTTTCAGTAGTAATTTAAGGTTTATTTGCTTCCTTGTGCTCTTGGACAACTACTTGTAGCTTTGGAAATGCTCCTTCTTTCTTTTCCAACTCTTGGTAAAAATGATTCATCATCTAAATAAGCATATATTCTTGCTAATTATCCATATGAATGAATTTCTCACACAATTGTAAGAGCTACAATATGCTCTTATTTAACTCTTCCCTTATGGTGGTGAATGATTCTTGGAATTTGGAAAATTATTTTCCCAAATCCTCTACTGTCTACCTCCAATAAAAATTTTCCACTTTTACCTTTTTACTAAAATCTCTTAACTCTTCTAGCCAGTCTCTCTTATATGCTTTTAATACCCATACTAAGTATGCTTTGTTCAAAGTGTTGATAGGTACATTATGGTCAAGGATTCAACTTACATGATACCTTATGATACATAAATTAGGGATTTAATCCCACTTACTTCATAGACATGGATCCTCTACGAAATTGTAATTTGATATATATATAATATATATATATATATATATATATATATATATAATATATATTCTTAGTATAGGGAGATATATTCTAGGTGCATCTTTCACATAATGGCTAACTAATAATGTGTTGACATGGGAAAAATTCTACCACACCAAGAAAGGGAACACCCCAATATTAACTAGAAATTAGAACTCACACTATTTGGGATAGGAGACCCATTCAAATTTTGGCTTGATAGCCATCACTAAAAATGAGAGTGGGGTGGTATAACACACCCTCATACTCACCTTTGGGCATGTGTCACTGAAATTCCTCCTCTATGAAATTTAAAATTTTCAAACATCCTATTTAACTTTCTCATTAATGATTATATATCATAATGTGATGCCCCAAACCACCAAAACTAGCGCATTTTACTACTAATTTCTTCATCTGAGACCATAATTCTTATAATTACTTTAGATTGCTTCGTGATTTCTTTGATAAGATAGCTAATTATTCCCATCAGATCACTAATGGTAGCCAAAATACTCATCACTTCTATGACACAATGTCTTTGTCACTCTACTATGTCTACTTCCTCTATCAAGGTTCCTTTAGTACCATAATTAAGTTCTTTTCATGCATGACTAATTGTTGTGCTCTACAACAACCCCCCATTTCATAAAATTTTTATTTTTAAACTATAATATGAAATGGGTCCCTTTTAAATATAGATGTGTGAATAAAATTGGTATCAACTCATCCTTCATCAAAAGGTCCAAAGGAAAAATATATTATAAACCTTTTGAACAAATATGAATCGGTCTTATGAAATAAATATATAATTCTTTATTATTGCGATAAAGCGATCGCAAGATCGCATATCGCAATAACAAGGAAAATGTAATGCAAAGACCCATTGGTTTACCCCGATCCGAAAAGTGAATAACTATCGGTTATCGGGAAAGGCAAGCTAGTATAACAAAAGGCCCTCCCACTATTTATCCGATGCAATATTGCTATCGGCAATCGGGGGATGTAGCACACCACACGTTAAAGACACTTTTAAAACCTCCCGATGCAATAAGGTGTATTGCCATCGAGGATCGGGGATTTTGCAATGACATAAATATTTTTTTTTGTAAGCTGAGGCGAGTCCATTCTATTATATTAATACGGGTTAAAACCATTACATAATTCTAGTGGCCTCAACCCGCCTGAAGGGGAAACCGGGTCTGTTGGCCACCTAAGGTTCTTGACATCCATCCATAAACCAAAAATTTTAATTCTACTGGTCCATGCTAAATAAGCCATACATTCATGAATACTATTACATTGTCCCCTATTCATAGTAAAAGAAAAAAGGTACTGGAGCTAGCATTCTACTGTAGCAAAAACTATCTATTATTCTCAACAAAATTGCATCTCTCATACCTGAGTCTTCAGCTGTTTTCCTCTGCTTTCTTCTGACTATCCTCTTCCTTTGTGCCCTTTTTTCTCTTCTCAATCAGCTCCTGGATTTCATCAAGTTTCTTATCCTGCATCATCATTGTAATCTGAATGTTCTTCAGCTCTCTTTTTAGGTTTGGAATTCCCTGAGATATCTCAGCCATTTTAACAGCCACTTGCTCCATAGCTTTGTCCAGCAATCTCTTCATCACCCAATAAACATGTAATGCATATTTATACAAGGTCATTCTCCCTCTCGTGTTTCTTGGATCAGGAAGTAAATATTCCCAGTCGTCCATTTCAGACCCAAATTGAGCCTGGGTTGCTTCCACCTCCAGGTGCTGGATGATTCTTCTAATATCCTTGTTGGTGTTCTCTCAATATGCTTGCTCATCATACTGTATTCTCTTCTCCAGGGATCTTCTATACTTTCTTTCTGTAGACTCCTCCTGCCTCCCACCCGGTCTTCCTCTACCTCTGCCATATCTCCCTCGCCCTCTACCTACTCTTCCTCTCCCCCTGTGGCTGCCTCTGCGACCCCTGCCCTTCACACCCGAGGTGCTTCCCAGTTCAACTTCGTCATCCTGCCTCGCCTTTCGCTTATCACTATGCTCCCTTGCTACCGGATCTTCACTTTTTGATGCTCTCTCATCCTTCCGGGCCTTCTTAATCTATTGTTCAATTCTTTTCGAGTCGAAGTCGAACATTTCGACTTCATCATCCGAGTCTGTGTGGACGGACTGATACCAAAATTCCGCATCTTCTTTGACAGGGTCCTTCCCTTTCCTTCCTAGGCAGCTGCATCCTCCAATCTCTACCTCCGCCTCTGTGCACATTTTCCTCCTGGTCGCCATTTGAATTTTTGCTTCCCTGCTATCTGTCTCCCCTCTCCGTTCACTTTGTTCCCTTCGAATTCATCTTGGTCTCTTTGCCGCTTCATCCCTTACCGTGCTTTCTGTAATGACCTAGATCTCCTGCCTCACCTCGGTTTTCTTACCTCCCTCATTATCATTCCTCTGCAGCTGATCTTCACTACTCCTCACTCGATCTGCCTGCCACCTGCCTTTCGCATGATATCCCACCGCTCCTAGCCTCCCTTTTGCACCATCGTACCTCCAGTCATTAGCCCTTGTCTTAATTCCATCACCTCTGCACGTCATTACACCCTCGCCGCCTTTTCTCGGGATTATTTCCCTGCCTGGCTTCGTCCTATTCTCCACCATCATTAACCTTGCCTTATTTGCCTTATCATTATTCCTCCCCTGCCCTACGCTCATTACCTGATATACCGTCCTTCTCACCCCGATCGGGGGTTCGATGACATAAATATTACTACTCAAGCATTTCTCCAATTGCGATCCGATAAAGCAAGGCGCGAGTTTCAAAATGGATTGAAAGGGCTTGCATGCATTATTTTAGATTATTATTAAAAGCATTCTCGTTCCTGATAGCGATTTACTTGTGATTATCCGCCAAAAAAAAACTCAAGCCATAATTGAATGAATCATTCGGCATATAAACGATATGATGGGTATTTAAAATGATTGACAGGTTAAAGTGGTCAATTAATGAAGCAGTTATGCTGAGATCTCCCCTGAGATTGCATCTGTGGAAGTATTATTTTAATCTATCATTATTCATTAATTGATATAATTCTTTCACATTGGCTCGCACCACCTATTCTCTGTATTACGTTCATTTTATTTCTTGTGCCGAGTTCCGCCGAAGCAACAAATTCAAGCCAAATGGGGAAGAAATCCAAGAGATTTGCAGCAACATTAGCTCCCGTAGTAACAAGGCAATCTACCACTGATCCAGGACCAAGCAAGAAGGGATTGATTTCAGACATTACTTGTCTTGGCCTCAGAAACACAAGCTGGCAAAGCATATATAATCTAATTCAAGCAGAAGAGCCTGAAACGGTATCGGTGCAAGCTACTGTAGATTCAACTAGAAAATTAGAGGCTTCCCTGAAGGACCCAGCTGACTCATATCTACACCGAATAGCAGCTCGAGAAAAAATTCTTCTGTATACAGATGTAGTGTGATGGGAAGTAGAGCAAATCCCTATTATGAATAGAACGTTCTGCACAGTCGACGGGAGAGTCTTCGGCTCGTTCCAACCTGATGATTTAAGAAAAATGTATCACTTGCCTAAACCACAAAAGAAATACAATAAAGCATTTCTGGAGAAGTTCACAAGTGAGAATGAAACTGAATTGGCTCCAATTCGGGAATGGAGACAGAACCCCACAAGGCACAAACATGAATCTTTAGGTAAGTACTCTATAGATTCATTATGTTCTCCTTATTGTTACGTCGGGGCCATGATGTGTAGGATTTGGGGATTACATGATTCTACAAAATTCACGATTGAAATGGTTCCTTTAATGGAAGCGGCAGTTAACAGTGAGATAATGGATTGGGGAAATATATTGTCAGATAAGTTAGCCACTGCTATTCTTGAGTTTAGAAATAAAACTTGCGTGACCGATAGGTCTATTCCTTCATTTTATTTTAGTGTTTATATTTTAGATACTCTTTGTTTCAACTCTGAATTTCATGTACTGGGGTGGAGATGGACTCCACAAGAACCCATGCCAATTCACATTTATCACCAAAAGCTGTGGAAAGCACACTATAAGGACCACCTATATCAAATTTGTAATGTTTTTATGTTGCCTATTTACCGTGCCATTTTTGACAAGCCTGCCTCGAAGATTTATTCACAAGCAGAGATTGACCTAACTACTTTAGGAATCTAGTTTGGGGAGGATAAATTCACATACATAAGGGTTTTTGGTAGCCTTGTAAGGCCTCATGTCCTTCCTCTGTACATACCCGAAAAGCTATTGGCCTGAGAATTAGCCTATCAAATTACGACCACAGGAACATCCAAGACTCTTAGGATTTCAAAAAAGCAGGCTTGGCCTACTTTTCCTTTGAGATGCGGTGTTTATACTTTGCACAACTACAAGCATGCGGAGAAGGAAGCAGATAAAATAAACATGCTAAATCTTGCTACCATTCCTAATAGGCGATTCGACCCAAAGAAAGTCGTCTACAATGTGCTTGAACAGGTCAAACTCACAAGGTTTGATCATAAGGAAGATGATTTTGATGACTTATTTTCTTTGGCAGAGTCATTATTCCAAGTGCAAGCACTGGCTAAAATGAGATATAACGATGAAGGGCTAGTAGAATTCAATAAGCTCAGAGAGCAGAGGTTGAAAACTCTACCTCTGGACTTATTAGCTACTGCCTTGACAACACAATCAAGCGAGCCTGAACAACGAATCATTGGCAAACCTCCTGCTGCATCAAAGATTCTTGAGAAAGATAAAGAAAAAGTACATGAGAAAGAGAAGGAGAAAGAGGAGGAGAAAAAGCACGAGGAAGAGCAGAAAAGGGAACATGATAAGGGTAGCGAAAATGTCAATGTGGATACCCAGATTGATCCTAAACTACTCCAAGAATGGCAACAATTTGACTCCATTATAAGCAATCTGGAAGGTCCAAAAGGTGCCAATACACCCAAAGCAACAGATACACAGGATACATCATCAACAAAGGTTCCGAATGAAGGAACCAGCGGCCTACCCCCTAGCACAGATTTGGAAATAATTCCAAAAGATTCCTCTGATCAAATCATTTTGTAGGTGGACATACCTCCATTAGATGTCTTTTACAGTCCAAATCACAGGGCTGTAGTGAAAAGACAGCGGAAAAGGAGAAGACTTGATCAACCTTCCCTGTTTCTAGAGAAAACAGAGACAACTAATGTAGTTTGGAAAGAAGAGTTTGACCCTTCTGATGACCTAACGAAGCTTTCTCAGTACGCCAGAGCTTATTCGACAGCCACTATGGACAAGGCATCGGAAGTGAGTAATTTACTTAAAGAAAAAGACCAAGCAATTGTTTTGTTGCAAACACAACTGTCCGAAGCACAACAGAAAGTTGAACAGTTGGAACAACAATTATCAACACAGCAGCAATTAAACAATCAATTGAATAAGCAGTTGCATTATCAGAAGCATTGGCCAGGTTAAAGACAATGAATGAACTAATGGTGAAAACGAAAGATGAGCAAATCGCTCAGTTGTCACTTCAAATAGAGAAGTTCAAGAGTCTTCCACAACCTGCCGATTTCAGGGCCGAAGCGCTACAAATTAACAAGGCATTGGTGACACAGTTAAGACTGTTATGTCATAACATTTCTCTGGTTGAGCCCCTTTGTGATATAATGGCATCAATAGTTGAAAAATCAGTTGATGCTAGACAAGATTTGGAGCAGGCCGATGAGACCCTGACAAATTTTCTTGCTTGGAAAGACACCAATGAGGGACAGGTAGAAAATCTACCCAAAATCCTAGAATCACACAAGGAGATCCTGTTCTTAGAATGGCAGTCACAACTGATGAAAGCATAGAGAGAAGTTTCCATATGTAGATTATCTACAAGTAACTTAATTGAGTTAATCAATAATACTCTCTATCTATTTAATATGATTTCACAATGTACCCCAGGTAAATCGCTGTCAACCAAGACATTGGAGCAAGCATGCAATCAAGAGTTGGAGAAGAATGGAAGGTTAATCGCAGGTATCCAAAGTTTAACTTGGGATACCTATTGGTTTTTCTTAGTAAAACCATACAGTCAGAGGGCCGCCCTCAAGTGTTTAACCGATGTGATCGGTTGTATCATCCCCGAAATACATGATGCCACATACTCAGCTTAGCTCCATTCTCGTCTCAGCCACCCTCCAGAATTGGAATCGATGCTTGCAATCTGCCAACTCAAATCAAAGGGAGAACAACCGAAATGATGAATCATGCTACCGACTACCAACAAACCTGTTGTGGAGAAGATATTCAAGATTTAGTTGTACCAATTAAATAGCATTTTATTTTTGTAGTTAGTTAGCTTAATTAGTATTTATAGACCCTTTCATGCATTTAGAAAGGGTCCTCAGTTTTTGTATAAGACTCTAACCTGGAAGTTGCACTATTGTGCTTCCGATATATTTTTTTATAAATACTGGGCGATTATTCCAAATTCTAATGAAGAAATCTTTTATGTGATGTTCACTACTGCCTTGATGTGAAAGTATCTCTAAGTTGGAAAAAGGAATTCGAATGCGATTGATATCGGGAATGATTTACAGCACATGTGGTACTATTATCTATGATCTAATTTCATTCTTTTATGTGAATCGTTATTTGATTACTCTTGATATCATTGGATATATGTATGTGTTTTCAAGAGCACTCCTTATATTTTTCACTATTGGATGTTTAAGGGATGTTATTCTTTTAGTCATATATGTATCAGTGATATATAAAGGATAAGTGTAATAGTGTTTTATTGATTACTTTGTTCAACTATTTGAAAAAAGTAATTATTATATGAAGGAATGTCTTTGTTTATCAAATAGAGTCATCTATATGCTTGTTTGTGAATAAAGATTATCAAAAGTTACACTTAAAGATAGAAATTTCCCGGGATAGGATAGTTATTCATATTTTTACTTTTAGATTAAATCATTCATCCATTACCATTTTATTAGAAAACCACTCATTTATCCATCCCCTTTTTATTCATCACTGGGAAACTGGTCCCATTATTTCCCCAATGTTGTTGCAACGATTTTCGAGGCATCAACATTTTTGGCGCTAGAAGGAGGGCATGAACTATGAATGGCGAGTAAATCAAAACCTATAGAACATTCTGAGAGTAAATCTCCCTCCACCTCACCTCAGACCTCCCGTTTGCATTCTGAAACACCAATATTCAAACGAGAAGAAGAGGAATCAACTACCACTGCTCAATCCCATCATACTCCAGATCAATTAAGCCCTGAGTCTCCTGAAGTTCAGTCTCTCATCCAGAAACTTCAAGGCTTTTCGATATCACCACAGAAATTTGAATTATCTGAAGGCAGTGAGACTTTGCAATTCAATCTACCTCACCCTCTCACCAGACTTCAAAGAGGAAAGCTCAGTATTGAACCTACTGAGTTGCCTTTACCGAAAAGGAAAAAGGCTAAAAAGAAAACTGAAGGATCTGACAGTGAGACCTTTTCTTCATCATCCTCCATTTCATCTTCTCTAGTGCGAAGTCAACCATCCACTCTTCCATTACACATTGTTTTTCAGTAGGGATCACCAAATTCAACATCCCAACCTATTCAATCTTCAATACCAACTCCTCCCCAAACACCTGGAATTTCATCGGCAATATCAATTGTTATTAGTTCTAAGATGACTCAGAATCCATGGAATAGTCCTGGTGCAGTCACCATGCCTACACCATTACATCCATTACCTGATTATCCTGAGAAATGGTTGCTGAAATTTAATCCAGATGCTGGAACATTAGCCGAAGAACATATTAACAATTTCATGTTATCAGTTAATCTAAAAGGAGTAATAGAAGAAGATGTTGTCATTAGGCTTTTCCCTTATACTTTACAAGGATCAGTTGGGTCCTGGTATTTTTCCCTACCCTCTGGATCCATTACCAGCTGGAACAGTTTTCAAGAGTAATTTCTCACTAAATATGGCGATGATAGATCTTTAGTGACATTAATTAATGATCTTTCGAATATTAGGATAGAATCTAGAGAACCTATCAAGGAATTCAATTCCCGATTCAATAAACTCTTGAATAAGATTCCAACCGACTCTAAGCCTAGTGAGCAAATCAGAAGCGAGTGGTATATAAGAACCCTACCTTCAAATATAGCCAATTTTGTAGATAGAGCTGCAAAACCAAGTTTAGCTGAAAACATGAAAGAAGCGCTTGTTGTAGAGAAACGCATTATTGCTTTAGAAAAGAAAGCTGCTCTTGAAGATAGAAAATCCAAAAAAGTTTCTTTTAAAGATGATTCAAAGAAGAAAACCCCTAAATATCCATATGATATGGAGGTTCTACAAAAGGTCCTCAAGACAATGTCAAATGAAATGGTTGAAATAAAAAAACAAGTAGCAGAAACTTCAACAAAGAAGCCATTTAGAAATTTTAAGAAACCTGAGTCGAAACCACCAAATGTTATATCTAATGCAGACTCAGACCCTGAAGAGGAAGAAGAAGATGAAACAGTCTTACCATCTGACAAACCTGAAGACGAGGAAGTTGTCGAATGCCATGGAATGTGGGACTTCATTTTACCCAACTCCGATACAGAAAATGAACAAGAAGCTTTTCCTGTGACTACCAGGAGTAAAGGTACTCCTGAACCTGTTCAATCAACTTCAAAGAAAAGGAGTGCAGGTACCACTACTACAAAAGAAAAGGTGCCCACAAAGAAATCGGTGGCAACAACATCCCAAAATCAACCATCATCCTCAAATATACCTTCAACATCTAAGACGTTGGTAGTATCAGATTCAATGGATTACAATATTATTGATGATATGAAGAAGACAAAGGCAAACATTACTATGTTTGAACTTAGCAGACTCAAACATCAACAGAAATTACTTCTTAAGGAACTAAATGCAGTACCTTCTTCACCTCTTCCTAGTGCTGTGATATCTAAAGCTGCAAATGATTCAGGTCAACCACCTTCTAGTAGAATTGAAGCTACTAATATAATTTTAATCGGAGACAGATCAAATTCCCATACTCCCCCTTTTCTCTTGACCTATGAGATCTATAATCGAAATCTACACAACTCTTTGATTCACTCAAGGGCATCCTCTAACATAATGCCAGCTTTAGTTTGTTCCAAACTGAACATTGAACCCCAAAAGTCTGCAATTCTTATTGTACAGTTGGATAGAACCAAGGTCCAGATTTTAGGGGAAATCAACTCTGTAACTATCAGGTTATCAGTTGATCCACGAGTGGTTCAGAGAATTGATATTTTAATTGCCGATATACCTGGATTTTATGGTTTAATCTTGAGTAGGGATTGGTCTGAGAAACTCCATGGTTATATTTCTACCGATTGGTCCCATATGTGGCTACCCTATAAAGGGAAGCCAAATCAAATCAAAATCGATCGGGAGAAACATATGACCCATACTATCACTGAATTTCAACAAGAGAATCAACCAATAGCTTTTAATAATAATATTTTGGGGAATTACGCTTCCGAATCATTCTTTGGCAATTTCATTGCCCAACCACCTCCTTTCTCAGTGAATAATTTCCAAGATGTGTCAATATTGTTGAGAAAACTGTAAATAAAATTGTTGATAATTCTTTATTTTGGTCACTATACTTTGATGGGTCTAAATCTAGTGAAGGTGCAGGAGCAAGGTGTATTTTAGTTAGCCCTGAAGGAGAAAAAACTATGTTATCATGTAGATTGGAATTTGAATGCACAAATAATACAGATGAGTATGAGGCCTTAGTCTAAGGACTATATAAAGCTATTGGTCTTAAGGTTCAATATTTGAAAGTGTTTGGTAATTCAGAAATTGTCATAAAACAAGTTAGAAATACAATTCACTGTCTTTCTAGTCATCTCAAACACTATTAGTCTTTGGTGCAGGAACTCATATCTCAATTTTTAGCATTCAATATTTCTCCTATCCCTAGATCCTGGAATGCAACAGCAGACTTGCTAGCTAATGTTGCTTCTAAACTCCTACCTTTCGAAGATTACAACCCAGATAGATTTTCAGTAGAGTTAATTTTTAGACCATCAATTCCCGACAATGTCACCAATTGGCGAGTGTTCAATCATGACGAAGAAATTTTAAATTTCTTGACTTCTGACAAGTCCTACGATGATCAAATAATTGATGAAAGTGATCATGACCTTTAAATGAAGGAAAAGTAGGAAGAAAACTCAATATCGAAACCAGTGGTTAAGCTAGAAGATCTTTATGATATTAAAGACAGATTTAAACAGGTGACTAATTCAAAGCTCCAAAGTTCCACTTTAAGATGTGAATTGATAAACCTAGGTACTGAGGAAAACCCTCAAAACATCAATTTGGGATTAAGACTTTCTTTAGAAGAAAGAACAACATTCATTAGGTTATTAAGAAAAAATAAATATGTCTTCGCTTGGAAATATGATGATTTAAAAACATACGATGCATCAATCATTCAACATACTATTCCAATGCTTTCTGAACAAAAACCAGTCCAACAGAAGTTAAGGAAAATCCATCCTAACCTAGAGAGTCAAATTAAAACCGAACTAAATAAACTCTTGAAGGCTAAGATCATTTTTCCTGTCTGACATTCAAACTGGGTCTCCAATATGGTGCCTGTTAGAAAGAAAAATGGCGACATCAAGATTTACATAGATTTCAGAAATCTTAATAAAGCAAGCCAAAAACATAACTTCCCTTTACCTGCCATGGAGCATATACTCCATTCAGTAGCTGGTTTTGAGTTAATGTCCTTTCTAGATGGTTTTTCAGGGTATAACCAGATTTTGGTCCATCCTGATGACAGGCTTAAAACTACCTTCAAAACTAAATGGGGAACTTATGCTTACCAAAAAATGCCTTTTGGACTTATCAATGCAGGAGCTACGTTCCAAAGAGCAATGGATATAGCATTCAAAGGATTGATCAATAAAACAGTAGTTGTCTATTTAGATGATATTACTGTATCTTCCAAGAAAAGGTCTAATCATTTACATGATTTAAAACAAATCTTTGAACGCTGCAGAAGGTATGGTATCTCGCTCAGTACAAAAAAGTCCTTTTTTGCTCTTAATCAAGGAAAGCTCTTGGGCTTCATTGTTTCCAAAGATGGTATTTATATTGATCCAGATAGAATTAAAGAGATTTCTGATATTCCATTCCCTCGTAACAAAAAATCCATGTAGTCATTTTTGGGTGAAATTAACTTTGTTAAAAGATTCGTTCCAAATTTTTCCCAGATTATTTTACCATTGCAAACAATGATTAAGGAAAATTCAGTGTTTAAATGGGGATTTGCAGAAAAAGAGGCATTTGATTCTATCAAACAATCAATAATTAATGCCCCTGCTTTAAGCACTCCCAATTTTTCAAATCATTTCATACTGTATTCTCTCGCATCCACCTCATCTTATGCAGCAGTGCTGACTCAGATTAATGATCAAAACTTGGAGGCACCAATTTCATTTTACAGTTCAAATCTTCAAGATGCTGAACTTAATTATTTAGAAGTTGAAAAACAAGCCTTTGCTGTGTACAAAGTTGTCAAAAACTATAGACCCTTCCTTTTCAAAGGTCACACAAAAGTTATAGTTCATTTTTCAACAGTAAGACAATTACTAATTCAAAGGGAACTAGGAGAAAAAAAGGGCAAATTGGGTCACAGCATTACAAGAATATAACTTGGAAATCAAGCCAGCAAAGATTGTCAGAGGCCAAGGTTTTTGCAGGTTATTAGCAGGAACATCCAATATTCAAGAATCAGAAGGTACATAACACACTGAAGAAATCAATCAGATAAGTATCACAGATCCTGAATCACAATATGCAGATTTGATTTTCTATTTAAAAAATGGATATGCACCTTCTAATAATTCCTATAAAAACAAACGTGCCATTAGATTAAAAGCGAAAAACTTCATAATTGTAGATGATGTACCTTTTAGGCGGAATTATGATTCAATTTTATTAAGATGCCTAGAAAAACCTGAAGCACAAAAAGTTTTGCAGGAGCTACATGACGGACCAGCAAGAGCACATTTTGGAGCTAATACAGCAACCCACAAAATCATTCATGCTGGATATTATTGGCCCACCCTGTTCAGAGATACTCATGAATACGTAAGGAAATGCCAAATTTGTCAAATCTCCAGTGGAAGACAAAGGAAACCATATTTCCCTTTGCAATTAGTCAACATTGAACAGCCTTTCGAGTAATGGGGATTGGATATCATTGGGGAAATCACTCCATGGTCATCCAAACAACATAAGTATATCCTTACTGCTACTGATTACTTTACTAAGTGGGTTGAAGCAATTCCTCTAAAGACAACAAACTCTGAAGTAATTATAGAATTTATCGATCAATTCATTATTACCAGGTTTGGTGTCCCAAACGCTCTTGTTTTCGATAATGCATCTTATTTCTATGCAAATTCTATGTTTGAGTTCGCTATCAAAAGAGGGTTTAAATTGAAATATTCTGCGAATTACTATCCCCAAGGTAATGGTTTAGCAGAATCCACCAATAAAAATCTTGTCAAAATCATTAAGCGAACTATTGAGCAGAATCATAAAAACTGGCATAAATCTTTGATATTTGCACTATGGGCTAACAAAATAACACAGAAGGCTTCCATAGGTACTTCTCCATTTAATCTTGTATATGGGAAGGAAGCAGTCCTACCAACCAATTTATTACTTCCATCTCTAGCCCTAGTGCAGTTTATTGAAGAAAATCCCCCATCTTTTATTCATCTAAGACATGATCAAATCTTAAAATTAGAAAAAGAAAGGGAAAAGGCCAGAATTATACATGCAAAACATCAGAAAATTATCAAGTCATATTTTGATTCAACTTCATCCAGTTCAAAACAATTACAAGTTGGTGATCTAGTTCTGAAATGGGACAAAGCCCATGAAGATAAAGGAAAACACACTAAGTTCCAGAAAATGCGGCTCGGACCATTTCAAATCAACGCAAAGATAGGCCATTCAACTTTCATATTGCGAGATCTATCAGGTAAGAGAGATTCTCTTCCTGTTAATGGCCTTATCTTGAAAAAATTCTTCAATTGAGGAGGTAACCCTTTCTCCTTTTGTAAATATTCAATTTTCAGCAAAATTTGTGTTCATAGTTTTTAAGATTATTAGGAAATAAAGTTGTAAGATATCTCCCATTGGCCTTTGCTATATTGAAAAAGTTGCTCAAAAGAAATAGTTTTGATATTTACTTTTAAAATTGAAACCTTAAACAAAAGGAAAATTTCTAGGAAATTAGGTATATTTAGATTTTGAAACCCCATTTTATTTTTGTGAAATCTTCTTGAGATTTAGAAGTACTGTAAATCATTTTAATGTTTTCAAATGGCCAAAAAACGGTTATCAATATAAAAACAAGAATTGATTCAATCTTAACATCTTCAACTCTTACCTTGTCATCCATGCTCTCTTAAGGAGAAAACTGTCCATCCCATTCATCAAAGTTTATGATTACTCAGAGTGTAAATTCTAAAATATATTTGATATAAAAGATAAGGGGTCTTATTACAAGCCTGCTTACCATGATCATTGGGGAATAATTCAACTGACATTACCAATACTGCATACCAAAACAGGGTAATGGCTTATAATTATAAGACAAGGGGTCTCATCACAAGCCAACTTGTTCAGTTAAATTACAACCAATGAAT
>APFE030264011.1:0-11298 GCA_000404065.3 Pinus taeda
TCTTTGATGCCATAAGTGAATGGAACTACTGTCATGTTCAGACACAGTAGACACAAAATCTGACCCTGTACCTCCATCTAACTGAAATATATTTCCTACTTTCTTAGCTTTCATAACTAGTAAGATGCCTTTGTAAATTTTCATTACTCCACCTTGAATTACAGTTTTATACCCATTTGAATCAAGTGCTCCTAATGAAATCAAGTTTTTCCTTAAATCTGGTACATGCCTCACATCAGTTAATATTCTAGTTGTTCGATCAAACATTTGTAGTTGTATGCTCCCAATCCCAACAATATTACATGTTACATCATTACCCATGTACACAACTCCATCATTAATTGATTTATATTCCTTAAACCATTCATTATGGATACACATGTGGTTTGATGCACCGGAATCTAACAACCAATGTTGACCATGATTTGACACATTAACTGATAATACTTCATCACTCATACCTGAACCAGATGTCAAACCTGTATCTGTCGTATTTTCCTCCTTCTTTTCTGTCGAAGACTCTGCTTTTGAAGTTTGTTGTTGTCGCTTCCAGCAATCCTTCTTTAAATGCCCTGATTTGCCACAAAACCAACACTTTAGCTTACTCTTCTTTCCTTTCGACTTTGAACGTGAGTCGCTCTGCTTCCTGGGGCGTCTTTCTTTCGAACAACCTCTAACCATCATAGCTTCTAATGTAGAGGTTTCAGAATGCGACTTCCTCCTTGTTTCTTCCGATTATAAGGATGCAACTACATCATCAAACTCAATAGTTTCTGATGAACTAAGACTTATAGAAGTAACAAAATGATCCCATGACTCGGGCAACGAGCACAATCAAGTAATAGCTTTATCCTCGGATGGTATTTTTACTTCTATACTTTGTAATTGCACAAGAAGAGTATTAAAAGCATTTAAATGATCAACAATCGATGTACCTTCCTTCATTCGCAAACCGTACAACTTTCGCTTCAGGAGAATCCTATTGGTTAAGGATTTGGTCATGTACAATTTCTCCAGTTTCATCCACAAACCAGCAGTTGTTGTCTCCGACACAATATTAAAAAGGACATCATCAGCTAGACACAATCGAATAGCACTAATCGCTCTTTCATCCATCTCGGCCCACTCACTATCTGTGATGTTGTAAGGCTGTTTGGCCTTGTCCAACAACGCCTTTGCCACGCCATGTTGGACAAGTAAGTCATGCATCTTCACCTTCCAGATCTCAAAATTATTCTTTCCATTAAATTTCTCAATTTCAAACTGGGCTCTTTGAGTTTTTTCCATTTGTATCAACAAAAAACACAATAATCTCCAATATCCAACCAGCAATAAAAAAAAAAAATTGCCTATGCCTTTGTTTTTACACAACAAAAAAATTGCCTATGCCTCTGTACTTTTTCATTTTAAAAAAAACTGCCCTTTTTCACTTCACACAAAAATATTTTCTTGTTTGCACTTCACACAAAAAAATTTCTTGTTTGAAGTAACTCACGTAGAGTAGGTATTACGCTCTTCACTCCGCAACTATAATTATACCTATAGTGCTATACACATTGTATATACTTCATATACTGATCTCGATTCCTGTTCTAGTGAGTAAATGTAGGCGCTAAGTGGACCATTGAAACTGGGCAGTGGGAATTAAAAAACGCGCAGGGGCTTCTCATGACATTTGGTCATTTAAAAAACATGCGCAGGGACAATAGTTAGAGTTCGCACCAGCAACGTAACATGTAATACGTATCAGGCAACAATTGTTTGATTAAAATAATCATCAATTATATTTAAGTCGTGAAAATTTGATCTTGAACTGTCGTTTGAGAGTTCAGAGTGACCGAGTGTATTATAAGAAAAATTAAGTCTTATACACCATTAATAGCGATTGTTGATTGGCATTTTGTACAACATAAGCATGGCTATTCGTACAACATAAGCACCAGTATTACATACGCACCAACAATATAAAAACAGGCTCCACGCAATTCAAATATGCACAGTAATATTTAAGAAATCAGGCTCCACGCATTGAGACATACCAGGTATCAGCGCGCACAGGTAAACGCACCAGATATCAGCGCAGCACCACACAGCAACCCTCAGCACAGTCCGCTAGCACTAACAACAAACAACGCTCTAATGCATTCACACGCAGGCAGGTTCACGCCCGCACCAGCACAGGGTATACACAGCAGTCACGCACGCAGCGCCTCGAGTTAGCTCCTCCAGGCAGAACCTCCAACATGCTCTGATACCAATTGTTGGAATTCAGAGGCACAACAGAATATCAAGCACATATGACACAGTATTTAACGTGGTTCACCCAACCAATCTGGGCTACGTCCACCAAACATAGGCATCAGGAATTTATTAAATAAACAGGATATTACATCAAGAAATCCTCACAAAACTCTCACACTCTTAGCAAACCATCTGAATGGTTGCCTGTTATATAGCATAGAGAATCTATCAGCCTCATTAACTCACTCACATCAAATATAGGAGGCATTAACTCCCTCCTAACAACCTGGAGCTAATCTAGGAACTGAATTCTATTGTTGTCATCAACTGAGATTTTTCCTATTTTCCTCCAAACAGAAAATTTCAACATATCATATGATGATAATTCTTCAAGATTGAGATTCCCTATACCATGTAATGGGATTATTAATACCTCCCTAGTTAAGAGTGAGTGTTGAAATTGTAACTCGGTTCAGTCGTCATAATGACCTAACTATAATAATGATATTGTATATTGTCTATAAAGCAATAAAAATAAGGGAAAGAAAATTATATTTTTGATTATGGGTTTCATACTCAAGTTTGAGTCAAAACCATGTTCTTCATGATTTTAGGTTTTCTATGTATTTCTAGGATAAAGAATAATTTTGGTCATGTTTCATAGATCAATTTGGATTGATGTACCAAAATAAAATATTTATTTTTTCAATAAAAGGCCATATATTTCTCCAAGACAAAGTCAGCACCAAGTTAAAGATGTAACCACATCCTCCCAGATATACCAAATTTCACCTCTCTACTCAGGTAAACATGGTAAAAATTGTTACTATGATATGAATCAACCTCCTAAGTAAATTTAAGGAAGTGGAATCGACAAAATGAAACTTTAAGGACCTTCCTCAAGAGCCATAGGACCCCCAAGAGCTAAACCACACCTCCAAGTGCCCAAAACCTTAGTTAGATTTCTTTTTCACTGAACTTAGGTTCCATTTTAATGCACAAGCCTACATCCATGTGACTATAGGCCTCCAAACACATGCATAAGCCTCCAAGGGAGTGACTGCAATGCCAATTTCCCAGTTTTGAGCGTGAAATCGAAGAAATTTTTCCACCTTTCTAGGGCTAGAATCGAGAGCATTATGGATAACTTGATGAGACTTTCCAAAACAATAATAGACACAAATAAAAATCCTCTTACAAAAAACTTGATCAAGGATTTGAACTAAATAAGCCCAACCATGGTAGTCATCTTTTCAAACATTTTGTGAACATGTAATCTACATGTTATAAATGTATATATAAAAATAGGGGTCCCATACGTATCTGAAAAATCACCAAGAATATATAATGCCTACTCATAATTATTGCAATAACATATACTAGGTTATGCATTGAATAGCCATTCATCTACCAATCGCAACATGATAAGAGACATAACTAGAATCTGTCATAAACCATTCTTATAACCAACATATAACCAAAACAATAACAATGATAGAACATCCACCAAAGACACATCATAACAAGTACATTTACTCATAAAATATAGGAGGAAAAGAGCTCTTGTTAACATATGCAAAATCTAACCAAGTCAGGTACCTCCACGGACAACCTAACAATAGATTGGGCATAACCAAATCATTCTTTCATCCAATCACCCCTGTGCCATATTACATGCATGAATGTGGGATTCACAAAAAAAAACTAGGGATTCCTCATGCTTTACCACATATCCATGCATTCTCGATCATGGGACTTCTAGGCCCAAAAACCTCACCTATACGTCGAGGATTTACCACAATCTCACCATTACTGGTGAGGGGACTCCTACGACCAAACAAATAAATATTCAATACCAATATTTTCCAAAATCCCACCAAAACTAGTTATGGGATCACTCGGCCCTAAACAAGTATGAATTTCTACAGATTTGTTCACTAATACTTTGAGGAATTTTCTAGTCTCCACCATTGGTATTTACCATGTATTCCACCATTAATAGTCAATGGATTCTTAGGCCCTTGGGAATTTTTGTGAGATCACCTCATCTTGTTCCAAAACCATTCATCAATTCAAAGCTCAAACAAATAAAAGAAACACATCACACCATGGTTATCTGAAAATGGAAAGGCAATGTTGAATTCATTGTCACACCTAGAAAATCCCATTTCAATGACAACAAAAAAACCAAATACACACATGCATATACCATGCATACCAAAACTAGAAAGGAAATCATACATGCAACTCAATACCTACAAAATAATTTCGTTGTTTCCACTTGATTCAAATCTTCGTTGTTTGATCCTTTCTCCCTTTTTTTTTCTCATCCTTCCTTGGCCTTCATTTCTACGATGCTAGAGTTCTCCAAGAATGCTATATGTGTGCAATAGTATGAGAGAGAGAGAGAATAGAGAGAGAGCTCCAAAACTGAATTGAAGGTCTAACCGCCAAAATCCATGAAGTGATCCTCAAAATCCTTTTTATTATTGAGGCCTCTTTTTTCTTCATTTTTCTTCAATTTCATCCTCATATGTAACATGTGACTTTTCACCTACGTTTTCTCCTATTTTCCTTTATTTTCATAAATAAATTCCAATTAATGTATCTTTTAATTTTCAATATCTTTTCCATTGCCTTTGAAAATTTCCTTTAGCCATAATAAACCAAATGAAAGCCCACTAGGATGTTTTTCCCAAACTTAACCTTGCAATATGTTTCCCATGACCTTGGCCTTATACTTTTACATGGAAATTCAACTAGGGATTGTTATAGAACCCTCTTCCTTGGGGGAACACCATCTTTGGTGTACAATGAAACCTATAAACCAACAAGTTGATGAAAACAAAACATATTGCCCATGGAGCTCTATAACCTAGCTTGTTGCAGTGTTTACAATTATAACATACCTAGCTCCCCACTTAATCTTTTTTTCTTCCCTTCATATATCTCAATTATACAATTCTTCTGCACATCCATTCCCTACATACTTAGGATACTAGTCTTAACATTACCTCCATGGTCGAGTGCATATAACCACTTAAGTGATATTAACCAACGACAATTGCAAATTTTTGTAGCTATTCGAATGATTATAAAATTGGCACTTTCATTAAATACTTTTGTATTGGAATTATGCTTGGTTTCCAAAGGGTTAATGGAATGAACCATTTTTGGTTGACCTTTCCCACTGTTATCACATTAACTCTATTTCTTTTAAATTTATAAAATACTAACAGGTTTCAGTGTGAGCATTTTATTTGTAATAAATAGGGAAATCGTTGTCAGTGAGATTATCGACTTATTGATGGTTTCACAGTTTTTCTTCAGAATAATGTGCTAAATATGGGTTTATTATCATTTATCAACTATAAAATTATGATTAACAGGAATACGCTGACAATGGACTTATCAATGTCTTTCTGTAAAAATGGCTAGTTAAAAAATTGTGTTTTTCCTATACAACACAATAATTTTGGGAACCCTTTGCAGACATATGAAAACTAATTTTATGAAACTGAAAGAGTTTCTCTTCCAAAATGGATGCATTTGAAACAACCTCTTTTGGTTTTCTAACAGATATCACGGTTTTGTATTTTTAGTGGGATCCCTAGACCTTATTTTTTAAGATTTTGTGAGGAAAAATATCATGTATAGTTATTGACTTGGATGCCTCTTCACAAAATTTGACATGGTGATCCTTACCTCCACCTGTGACTAGTAAAAATATGATATTTAGATGAAGTTAGCATTAGGAATTTTTCTATATGTATGTATTTGATAAAGTACGTTATTGTTTTTAGATTTTGTAATTATGTTTTTCTAGAAACTTGTTTTAGTTTTGCAGACTTTTCTATAAAGACAATTTCTGTAGAAGAAGAAAAGGTTAGAATTTTATTGAAAAACATATTTTCGTTCTAGTATATTTGAGCATTCTTGAATATATTTACAGTATTTAATGAGCATTTTGTAGGGAACTGAAGTGTTGTAATTCCCTATCAGTTTCCTCTTTGTTATACAAATTTTCTATCATGTCTAAAAATGTTAGTATCTAATATTTGATTTCATTTATGCTCCTTTCTTTTATTTATCATCCACTAATACTTGTTTCCTCAAATAGTTATAAACATTTTTTCATTCCAACTTCTCTTTCTTTCAATTTCTCAACTAGTTAAAGGATTTGTTGCTTTCATGCTTTTCATAGCTTTCTCAATACATATGTAGCTTTACTTCTTTAGAACCAAACTCCATGTCGAATGGTATGTTTTGTAAATAGCCCAACTAATTTTATCCGTTGAACTAAATCTAGACACCAAACTCAATCGTGAAACCTACTACTACTCTGACCTTAGAGTAGTTGATTTTTACGTAGAGATATCTCTCTGAGTTGAAGGGCCAACTTTCAACCTAAAAAAAGTCTTAAGGTTACCTTAGAGTTTTTCCTGCAACTAAGTTTTTCCCTAAGTGATAACACCCACCATGTGCCATATTATTGTTAATAATTTTGTAAATATTATAGTGATATATTATTTTCATCCAATAGTTCCTTCAATAAATGTAAATTTATGCACCATAATATATATGTATATGATTTGATTAGTTAATGGAAACTATGACTTAATGTAGTGATTGGTGTCCATTTTCTATGGTGGAAATAATTTATTTTTTTACAATATTTTTTATAATGTGCACATGTCAGGAGACTTCCACTTGGAGGTACCTTATGACACTTTGCATTGCCACCGTAGTTATGGTTCTTCGATTCGCGTGAATTCCATGTGAATTCTGGTAACCTTTATGCCTGAAAGGTGGTATCGGTTACCCACTATCTGAGGGTGATGATTTCATAGGTAAACCCTAACTTATTTCTTTCTCCAGTTGTCTTAGATTCAATGTCTCTTTGGTTTTTATGCCATTTGGTGAGGTGACTATGGCTCCAAGCATTCTCTCCACCTCTGCCCTGAGCAATGGGTGGTCGGGCTTCCCTACACCTAGATGACTTTCCTCATCATTCATGGTTGCATTGGTTTAATTTTATGACATTCCTATTGGTTTAATGTCAGAGTGGTGGGTTTTGTGTATATTTCCTAGTGATCCTGCAATATACCTTCAACTTTTTACTTTGCATGCAGGCATATTTACTGATTGGTTTTAGGTGACGAGACATAGTTGAGTTCCATTCCCACTCCAGATCCAAGGTTTCGAGTCAACTCATTCCTATATAGACTTATACAGGTAATTTTCCCATGTTTCTATGGTTTCAAGGTTACTAGTAAGTTTTATAGATCCTATTTGTGATAATTTCCATCAGTGTCGAATGAGAACAAGGTTTCAAGTTTTATTTTCTAGTTCCTTTTTTTATTCAATGGTTAGGTTTTTTTTTCTTTCTTTGGAAGTGTAAGGCTAATGATTCCTCACTTCCTCCCCAGGTCTATTTTTTTTTCTTTTATGGCGTGTATTGTGGATGCTTTGGCTTCCTTCTCCATATCGTTGTGTAGTCTGTGTCTCAACCTTCCTCAAAGTGCTGGTGAGGGTTGGCACATGATCATTTCCCATTATGAGATTTGTGTTTTTTATTACTTTTTTTTTGTTTAAGACAAAACTACAAGTTCTTTATACTTATAATATTGAGTCCATGGTGTTCAAGAGTCTTTGGGTATCTGTTTAGTGTTATTTAGGTTTTCCATTGCCTTACCCATATTAATGTTTATCCTCATGCACATACATGTTGTTATGGTGAGGGCTATCTTGATTCTTTTTACATGTAATTTTAACAAATTTTTTTCTATGCAAAGACTAAAATCTATTAACTGTAAAGCGAAATATTTTTACATGGAGTTGATGCCTCGGAGATCAGAGCCCAAGAGCACTCAACACAACAGAAATGCCCCGTTACAAAAAGAACCTGGGGAGACCAATTACATAGAGCTAGAAAACAGATATTAAACCTAGAGAGAGACTTGTAGAATGAAGATAGAGACATTGATAGCAGAAAAGTCGAAATTCATAGCAAACCAGCCGGTAAGTAGACCACCACTTCCCTGAAAGGAAGCCAAAACAACAGACTGAAGATGTTGAACCTTGACTATGAGCAGAAAAGCCTAGAGGTGGCCATCTGAGCAGTGTCAAAAACAAAAAGGAGAAAAGCAGTTACAGGTGGCATTAAGCTTCCATATCCTCACCAAGAGTCTTCTCCACAACTAGACACGCACTGCCAATCCTCAAACTTTCATTGCCATCCGTCTCGCTCACAGGGTTCGCCAAGGAGTGACTTGTGGCACTAAGAGTCCCTTCCCCAGCAACTGGGAATATGTCCTCAAGGGGCGGAATGCTTTTGGGCGGAATGTCCTCCTGACCAAACTTGTCACTTTGTCAAATCTCTAGACCTCCCTCATCCATTGAATGCTCACTTCTTTGAGAAGGATTAGGAGCAATGCATGACAGAGGGGAAATTTGATTTTCTTCTTCTGAAAGGATTATGGTAATGTGAGCGGTAATCAGAGGCCTATTCAAATTTCTTTGAAATTTGAAATGCGTTGTTTGGAAAGCGCTATTTAGAATAGGCTTGTGCCCAACGCTTAACGGAGGCAAATCCTCATGAGAGGAGGGAAGATTAATGGGCGACTATTGAGGGTCCCTAGAATGACCCACGGATGGATGATTGTCGCTGCCTCGACACCCCGTGGAACGGTTCCTCCTGCTTTGGCGAACCATTATGAAAATCATAGGGGAAGGCACAGAGAGACTAGAGAGACCAGAGGCAAGAACGGGGGTATGGCAGGAATGACCCAGAGACCAAATTAAACACACAGAGAAATCTTG
Source organism: Pinus taeda (assembly GCA_000404065.3). NCBI lineage: Eukaryota > Viridiplantae > Streptophyta > Pinopsida > Pinales > Pinaceae > Pinus > Pinus taeda. Next base: position 9,064 of record APFE030264011.1, read on the forward strand.
AGACGGATATACAGCATGACCAATTCTAAATTCAAGAGGTTTGGATAGCTTACGCCTTGAAACCGTGCTAATCCTTCCATGGGGAACCTTGGCGTAATCGAAACTTTCCCAGAAATACAGAGAGCCTGCCTGAAGCTTGCCTCTGTTTGCAAGATTCTGCCTATCACCAAAACCCATCTCCAACCAGAGCCCAGAGCTGAAAGACTGAGCGCGAGGAGTGAATAGAGCACAGAGGTTCGACATGATTATAACAACCGCAGTGTTGCGTTAAAGCACGCACTCCATTAATGCAAAAATCTTGCAGTATCCAACCTTAATAACGACCTTCCTCTTGCGCGAGGTGAAAACCTAGGAGGCCACGCTACCATGCAGCTGGCAGTACCTGGTTTTATTATCTTGCATGAGTTTCATTAAATTCAATTGTGCCACATGCATCAGGGGCATGTAATTTTAACATTACTTAGCTTCTAGTATTTATTTTCACAGTGCTACCCATTCTTTTAATGTTTAGCTCTCTTTGATTTCGCACCCAATACCCACAACCAAGCTCCCTTGATGTATGTTGGCATGATACTCGACTCACGTTCCTATCAGGTAGCTCTGTTGTTGAGTTATGGTGACGTTTAATGCACGTAACACTAAGTTCTTCTTCCGCATTGGCTCTAGGTAGGCACCGTATGTACTCTACCTCCCAAGCTATCATTTGTTCTATTACAAGCATGATTTCGTTCACTATCAGTTTCCCCCTTTAGCTTGGGTTGTCCTTTCTTGGTTGGAGATCTAATTGAGAGTTATATTTAGTGACTTTCATAGAGGGTTGAATTATCAAATGTGTAACTCTACCTAATCATGGAGAAAATGTAAACATTGATATTATCTAGATAAACTATGGTACAATCTAGGTTTACTTGCAAATATATCCAATGTCTGAGGTTGTTATGTTATCACTCTGTACATAATTAAAATGTCTCAATAGTTTTATAAGTGATTGAGTGGTTGTGTTTTTCTCCTATGAAATTAAATTGGAACCCTTTGAGGGTTGCCTCTCTGTTATTTTTATTTCACATCAGTTTTTTTTTTAGAGTATTTGGTAGTATATTACTATATTGTATAAGACTATTGATAATTCCTAAGTTTCATGCATTTCTATCTTTTAATAATTTATTAAAAAAATTGACTTAATGACTTCAAAATTGTCCTTTATAACTAGAAAATATCCTACCCATATTGTTTCCTTTAGCCTCATATCATATTGGGTCTATTCCTAGTTGTGTTTGAAGAAAATCTATAAAAAGTGCATCCTATATTCACAAGGTAAATTCATTAGCAGGATTTTGTTTTACTATTCCAAATACAATCATTGCCCCTTTCTGTATTCATCATTTTTCTTTTATTTGAAAAAAAAAACATAATGGAGTAAAGGGGCTACTACCAAAATAGGGTTTAAAAAACACTCCTCTTCTCATATAGTAACATTTCCTCCAGTTGTATACCTATTTTTCGACTCTGTTACACTACCCAATTTTCCTTACGGAATTTTTTTCTTCCTCCTGTGCAAAGGTAAAACACTAACTTTTCAAATTCACTAAGAGGAAATTTGAATGTATTGATGACTATCCTACACCTATGGAGGTAGTTTTTCTAAATAAAGTTTTCTCCAATATTTTTTTTCATCTATGAAATATGTGTATATTAAGTCCATCACACATTTTCATAATCAGGGAAATTTTTTTCTAAGTTCTTCGCAACCTTAGTTTTTTTTTACAAGGAAGGTTTTTAAGCTTTTACTCTACTCTCAAGAGTGAAATATCTATCATATTCCTACTAAGATCGAATAATTATGGTTTTAAATTAGGTTAGATAGCCTCCTTTCATACCTTTACGGACATTAGTCCTCATACTGGATAAAATCTATAATGGCTTATAGCCTTTAAAAGTACTTCCCCATGGTGGCCATATATGTTAGCCTAATATAAACAATAAACCTATTAAGAGATTAATATCTAGAGTCATTTTATTTGGCATACTTTTTAACTACGACTCATTCATAGATTTAACTGAGAGTTAACCATTTCACTTCTGGCTAGTACATTCACCCTTATTTAAATCTCAACACTATTGTACCACTTGTTTTAAGCTTACATTTAAGTTATATTCTATAATAACAATCCATAACAACTTCTGCCTAGTGATCTAGAACAACTATTGCACTTTTTTTCTCATGATTACACCCAA
>APFE030264021.1:0-17894 GCA_000404065.3 Pinus taeda
ACTCATTTAATCATAAATCCTTGAAAATGAGTAATTTCCATCTCTTACTAAATTGGTAGTTTTTTACTAACTTAGTAATAGGTCATCAATGAACTTACACACAAAATAAATTGTGTACAAAATATGTTGTGTATAGCCACACAATATTTTGACCATGCCTTGTCTAAATATTTTAATATTTTTACTCTTATCCTACTATCAAACCATTACAATTTATCTAGAAGTCCTTTTTTCATAGCCTATCTAGTTCACATAACACAGGGTTACCCCTACTTTACCCATAGTATGCATGGATTATGCACATATAGAATCTTTCCCGGGAATTTTAACTCACTAAGGAGTTAAATCTTCAATTCTTAAGGTTAAAGGCCCATCCATTAGTTCCTATGCTTTATGGTTTATTAAACCCAAACATAGTCCAATCCTCCATTCAATATGTATCTATTGTACTTAAATCACCCCTTATCCTTCGTGTGTGGCTTTATTTAAAGCCTTGCTTTTAAACCCTTCCTATTCGGACTATCAGAACATTATAAAACCTTATAACCTTCATCCATTTATAAGCGGAACTCATTTAATGCTTATAACCCTTAATTAATTCTTATTCTGGCATATATAACCAATGCCACATGTGTCCTTTGGTTAATTTGGGTAAAACCCACAATTCCTTCTATCGGTGCTTTAGTTCCTTTTATAACCATTTACAAAGGAAATATATTCAAAACATACCTTTTCGCCTTTGGTATGGCCTCTACACATTTCCCGAGGCTACACCTTTATTGCAATAGGTAATTTCTCCTTCGCAGTCACATTAACAAATACCTTCCACTTTCATGATATGCGATCATATATTCCAGATTTCAAATAACACTAATTGCGCTTCATTTCCCTAACAGGTCTGCTCCTATTGCATGCCTCGATACTCCTCCGTCGATCAAAGTACCGTTTACTTGTTGCGATGTGATATTTATTAATAATCACCACCGTTGATCCTCCTTTCGATCCGACGTTTCTTAGCCTTCCCGATCAACAAACTTGCATTACAAATCTCTGTCGTTGATCTGCATTTAGAAGATCCGATGCTTCAAACCGATTTCAGGATGACAACAATCCCGACAATTAACTAGGTACATGGACTTGATCGAATTATAAATTCCCAATCTAATAAAGTTTGGGTCCGTGCCTTTTAATTAACATTCAGCAAACTTCCGCTCGATGACTGTTGATGTTATATCATCGACAGTTGTGATGTTGTGCTACGCAACTTAATCCTGGCCATTGATCACCAAGATCGATTGGCTATGATTCGTCCACACTTCATTCCCTCACCCTCTTTCTTTACTTGGGCTTTTCACATTTCTTCAGTCTTCTATGGTTTTCAGGTTTTCTTCAGGGTTTCGTCCCTTGGCTCTTCCGCTACTTAATTCGCGTCTGCTTGAACTTAAACACCATGAATTCTTACTCTAGATCATTCCAAAGCATCACTTGGATTCTATGATTGGCCCTCTGCCTCTTCTCTTCCTCTGTATATTCACCACGACTCCACCTCCATATATTTATTACACATGACTCTGGTTCACATTACATTTTTCGTTCAATCACTCAAAATACACATTTGAACTCAAAATTGAGTTGTTTATATTAATAAACAAATATTTCCATAAAAGAATCTCTTCGGCCTGATCTTAAATTTCAATGGCCTCTCTCACACTCAACTCGTAGGCTTAAATCCCAAACTCTAGCTTAACCAATTAATTACCTAACTTTCTAACCTATCCAACCTCTGGCTTTTCCTTTTAGGCTTACATTTATACATAAGGACTCTAAAACCAATTCCTGGTTCAGATCCATGAATTCCTTAACAAAATTCCTAAATCTCTTTCTTGTTCTTAAAACTCCTCTCTAATCACGAAATCCATTAACTGACTCCTAATCTAAGATTTACAATCAATTCTCAAATCCCTCAATCTCGCAACTATCCTAAATCTCTCGTGTTCTCCCATATTCGAGAACATTTACAAATAAGCCTCACAATATTCAATTAATTCCCTATTCTAGCTTCTCTCATTAAAATCACTCAAAACATTAATAATTACATTTTGTTCACTCTTAGGAACCCAACTTCCTTGAAAACACAATACCCCTATGTCTACTAAAATACAATGAGTTTTCTTGGCCTGAATGCTCCTGCATCATATATATATTATTATTTTTCACATTTTGGACCCTATTACTACTTCCCACCATGTTCTTTAAGACTTTTTTTTCTAGAGTTACTTCGTTTAGCCCCTCCTTAAAGCTTTAGCATAGTGTCTTATTCACATCAATCCCATCACATAATAAATAATATTGGCTAATAACTTTTCAAGTGTTTTTTAATCAATTAATTGACCTCTTTTATTTATTTTGTTGGTTTTCTATATCCATCACAATAACCAAGGGTTTTATATCCATTAACATATATAGGTTTAATTATAAAATTTGAAGAAAATATTTTATTTTTCCTATATAAATTATTGGGTTATACCTTGACTTCTCAATTATATACATATTTGGACTTACCTACTAACATTCTCCTCTTGTATTTCTTTTCACTCTAGTTTTCCTTCTCAAGACATGTCTATCATGTGGATCCTCTATCCTAACTATTTCTTAAAGTCCTTTCCATTACTTAAATGACAGGTGTTTTTCTTTGAATGCTTGTTTCATTAGATATCTTGTTCCATGTCAAATCAAATTGTAATGAGATACAACACCATTATTGGTATTTATATTTGTTGGCCATCATACTTCCAATGGACCATGTCCTTTATATTTTGATGAATTATGTTCTTCTAAATAAACCATCTCTTGTTAGATACCTAAAAATAGGGATTGTTCTCTATTGTAAATATTATTGCTACTCGTTTAGGAGAAATATGAAAAGTCATATGTGAAAAACAATAGTCAACATAACTCTTTGAGAATGAAACCAAAGGTCATGCCTCAATATATTAATATGTCACCCACATTAATAAAATACATTCAATATTGGAGTTATTCAAGGTTTGTAAGTGGTATTGGAGTATTGGTGCTCTTAGATAGCTCAATGGTCTTTAATATTGGTTGTTTCATTTTTTCTCAATAGCTCTAGAACGTCCATCATCCATTTCCTTTTGAAGTCTGAGATATATGGCTATTAAAATTTATCTACTGCAAAATTTTATATAGTTGCTAAATTAGGTTTTCATGGTTGTTGGATCATTTCTCTCACTTATAAATCACCCTTCTCACTCGTTGATTCAAATTGGTATTCCTAGATGGAATTTTTCCCTTTCCAATCGACCATACTCAACGTTGGCAATGTTTCCTTCCCTTACAAGTTGCACACTACCATCTAATGCATGTTACATGTCTTCCCTTTTCTCGTTGACCATCGGTTGACTCCACCTAAACTCTCAACAATTTAATTACTTATATTAGTCAAATTATCTTTACACGTGGCCCATTTTCCCTTTCCTTGACAATTTCACACTATGGTTTGGTTGATTTCCTTTAGTTGGGTGATTTTTCATTTTCCATAGGTCATTTTCATCTTCCTATATATTTCTCTCTCACCCAAAGGTTATACGGCAACCATATAATCCTCACACAAGCCAGGAGACTCTCTCTTTCTCTCCATGGGATTACATGATTGATTGTTGACCATTTTAATACCTTGTTGAGTTGACTTCTAATTTTGTCTAATCGATTTCCACATCCTTTTGTCATTCCTTTAAATAAGTGACTTACATTTTTTACCTTAGCAATTAAATGAGTAGCACGATTATTGAATTAATACTGGGTCAACTTGTCTATGTTTTCCTATACAAAAGTGCACATTGAATGTTTTGAAGCTAGGATTCCATGTTCTTTATTTGAATTTTATAGTGCATGTGGTTTGAAAAACCTATAGTAAACCAACATAGCCAGTCTTGGAAATCATTTTGGCATGGGCATTACTTATAGTTTCAAAGTGATTTTCTTTTTGGAAATGCATCTCTTGTCTCAATTTTTGGTGTGGTTCTTAGTGGAGAAAATTATCTATAATGGTAAAGAAATATTGAGAACACTTTGATCTTTAATTATTTTTATTATCGCATTTGTGATGCATATATTTCAACTATCAAACCTACAATAGATAAAAATCTTGTGGCATGAACAACTAAATATAAGAAATCATCTTCCTTGGTTATTTCTTTTGTAAATGAAAAGGTGAGTCATCACATTAGGTCTATAAAATATCATTGGTGTGACTTGAAGAAGTTGAAATATTTTTATGATTCATATTCAAAATTGGAGATAATTCAATTATAGTTAAATCTCTTTAATCTAGAGTTGAAGGGTAATGATCCCATGGCTTTCACATTCAAAATTAAATCCATCATGCATGAAAAGATGATGTTGTTGATATGAATATATACATTACTCTCATGGCCTTTATCAAGGCCCTCTACCCAACATATTCTCACTATCTTGAACCATTTCAAACTAGTGACCAATTATGCAATTTGAGTGATTTTGGCGAACTCTGGTGGTTTTCGACTGTGTTGAATACATTTATGCATTCAAAAGTGTATTTTATACAACAAAAATTCTTGAAAATGTATTGTCTAATTTTGGTGAATTCCGGTGAAAAAAACTATTTCGTCTAAATTTAGACTCTGCATACATACACAAAAATATTAATATTTTAAAATATATTTTACAATATTTATATACTTCAACACAAAGCTACTAATATTTTACTATTTTATTTTAATGATTATGGGTTTTTGCACTATTTTTTAATTCATATTCATTATACCTTATAAATATACGTTTAACGTAAATTTTTGTGAGTACCCATAAATTCAACTAATAATTGTTAATCTACTTAAATCTATATTAATATTTTGATAACAATATCTATATATTCACACACAAAATATTAATATTGTACTTCTTTATTTTATTAATTATGGGTTTTTAAATATTTTTGAAATAATGCTCATTAGATTTTGTAAATGTAGATTTCTATGAGTTTCTTCAAAAATTTAGTAAACACACCACACACACACACACACACACACACTGGAATGACCACACATAGTATAAAAAAATATAAAATAAATATTTAAATAATTTTTGAAGGTTTAGTTTTTAAATGGTCAACTAACAAGAGTCATTTTTTTCTCAAAAAATTGAAAAAATAGTTTCTAAGTAAAAATATATCCATTCATATATATATATATAATGAATACAGCTTGAGTGGCCTGTGGTTAAGAGCATGTGTTCCCTCTAAGAGGTCATAGGTTCAGAACCAGAGGGGTAGAGTATGTATGCCTCGTAGATTAAGTAAGTCGATCGCTGTGCGAGGTGGGTCCCTTGTCCCACAAACAAGGGGGTCCTCATACACCCAATTGGTGTCTGGCTTGGCTGTGACCTTAAAAAATGGATATATATTATATACATATATAAAATATATATAATATATATATATATATAATATATATATATATACATACATATATTCCCCTTTAATGCAACATTTATAACGTCACTTCTCCACTACTTTAGTGATGGGTCATTAGTACTTGGAAGTAAAGTCTCTCCACTCATTTAATCATAAATCCTTGAAAAAGTGTAATTTCCATCTCTTACTAAATTGGTAGTCTTTTACTAACTTAGTAACAGGTCATCAATGAACTTACACACAAAATAACTTGTGTACAAAAAAATATGTTGTGTATAGCCACACAAAATTTTGACCGTGCCTTGTCTAAATATTTTCACATTTTTACTCTTATCCTACTATCAAACCATTATAATTTATTTAGAAGTCCTTTTTTCATAACCTATCTAATTCACATATTGACGCAAGGTTACCCCTACTTTACCCACAGTATGCATGGATTATGCACATATCTGATCTGTCCTAGGAATTTTAACTCACTAAGGAGTTAAATCTTCAATTCTTAAGGTTATAGGCCCATCCATCAGTTCCTATGCTTTATGGTTCATTAAACCCCAACATAGTAGTCCTCCATTCAATATGCATCTATCGGACTTAAATCAACCCTTATCCTTCGTATGTGGCTTTATTTAAAGCCTTGCTTTTAAACCCTTCCTATCAGAACTTTATAAAAACTTATAACCTTCATCAATTTATAATCAGAACCCATTTAACCCTTATAACCCGTCATTAATTCTTATTCCCGCATATATAACGAAACCCACATGTTCCTTTGGTTACTTTGGGTTTAACCCACAATTCCTTTTGTCGGCGCTTTAATCCCTTTTATAACCATTTACAAAGGAAATACATTCAAAACATACCTTTTTGCCTTTGGTACGACCTTTACACGTTTCCCGAGGCTACACCTTTATCGAAATTGGAAATCGCTCCTTCACAATCACATTAACACATACCATCTGCTTTCCCGATATGCAATCATATATTCTAGATTTCAAATAACACTAACTGTGCTTGATTTCCCTATCAGGTCCACTCCTATCGCATGCCTTAATACTCCTCCTCTGATAAAAGCATCGTATACCTATTGCGATGCGATATTTATTAACAATCACCACCGTTGGTCCTCCTTTCGATCTGATGGTTCTTAGCCTTCCCGATAAACAAACTTGCATTACAAATATCCGTTGATCTACATTTAGAAGATCCGACGGTTCACACTGATTTCGGGATGACAACAAGCCCGACAATTAACTGGCTGCATGGACCTGATGGAATTATAAATTCCCAATCTAATAAAGTTCGGGTTCGCGCCTTTTGATTAACATTTGGCCAGCTTCCACCCGATGATCGTTGATGTTATATCATTGACAGCTGCGACGCTACGCTGCACGATTTAATCTTGACCATTGATCACCAAGGTCCAATGGCTATGATTCATCCACACTTCATTACTTCACCCTCTTTATTTACTTGGGTTTTATGCATTTCTTCAGTCTTCTATGGTTTTCATGTTTTCTTTAGCGTTTCGTCCCTTGGATTTTCCGCTACTTAATTCATGTCCTCTTGAACTTAAACGTTGTGAATTCTTACTCTAGATCATTCCAAAGCATCACTTGGATTCTCCGATTGGCCCTTTGTCCCTTCTCTTCCTTTGTATATTCACCACGACTCCACCTGCATATATGTATTACACAGGACTCTAGTTCACATTGCATTTATTGTTCAATCACTCGAAATACACATTCGAACTCAGAATTGAGTTGTTTATATTAAGAAACAAATATTTCCATAAAAGAATCTCTTTGGCCTATTATTCAATGTCGCTGGTCTCTGTTACACTGAGCTCATACGCTTAAATCCCACACTCTAGCTTAACCAGCTAATTATCTAACTTTCCAACTTATCCGGCCTCTGTCTTTGCCTTTTAGGCTTACATTTATGCATAAGGACACTAAAACCAATTCCAAGTTTAGATCCATGAATTCCTTAACAAAATTCCTAATCTCTTTCTTATTCCTAAAACTCCTCTCTAATCCCTAAATCCATGAACTGACTCCTAATCTAATATTTACAATCAATTCTCAAATCCCTCAATCTCTCAACTATCCTAAATCTCTCGTGTTCTTGTATATTCTAGAACATTTACAAATATGCCTCACAATATTCAATTAATTCCCTATTCTATCTTCTCTCATTAAAATCACTCAAAACATGAATAATTACATTTAATTCACTCTTAGGAACCCAACTTCCTTGAAAACACAATACCCCTATGTCTACGAAAATACAATGAGTTTTCTTGGCCTAAATGCTCCTGCATCAAACTCCCCAAGTAAAAACTTTCGATGATCTCCTTATGACATGTCTTCATAAGTTGATTGAAAATCTCCAGGGTCCCAAACTTTAGTTTTAGCTGCCCAAATGCTTTACTCCTTTGTTGTTGTTGTATGTCTGCTATTTTCTGCTCTATCTTCCTCTCCTTATCAATTAGCTTCATACTCTGATTGATCATCCTTCCTGCTGCTATCATTTTCCTCCCTATAGCCCATTTCATCATTAGCTGCCATAATTCTTCAATCTCCATCTCTAGCACATCCTTGGGCTGGTCCATACTTTGCCACTTACTGTTATTTGTTTCCTTCTACTTTAGGTTGTTTCTTATATCGACCAATTCTTCAAACTGTTGTTGGTTACTTTCAGCTCGTAGTTGCTAGTTTACTACTTGTTCTTCTACTCTTACTCTTGTTGTAGACATTTCTCTTGCTCTTTCTTCTATTTCTGCTCTTGATTTAAGTCCTACGCTTACCTTGACTGCCTCCCTTTCATCTTTACCCTCTGTCAATATTACCCCTGTCTTCATTGAATCATGACTACCCAACATTCTCTCCAACGATTGAACACCTCTGCTCCATGGATTGCATTATTCCATAAAATCTTCTTCTTTAATTTTTATTTGGCTGCTCATGTGTGTCAAATTTCTTCCAACATCTATAACTAAACCTGCACTCATAAAAAAATTATTAAAATAAAAAACATAAGGCTTTTGTGCCTTTTCCTTCTTTGGCAATAGCTCAGCTTGCTGCTCTATTTTCTCCTCCTCTATCAGCACATCAGTATGCTAATTTGAATTCTTAGTACAATTCATGAGACTGTCGGCTAGTCTCTCCTCCACACCATCTGTTCTAATGATGTCTTTTTGTCCTTGTCCACTATAGTGAACTTCTTCATTCTCGTTCAATTCTAACTTTACACCCTGAACACATACTTTTTGGTCTTCTAGCCTTTTCTCCAAAAGACTTAACTCTTGTCACAAATTTTCCATCTCACTTGTAATTTCTCCCAAAACCTTTGTACAATCCTCACTATCTTCTTCTTTGTCACAAGCATAACTAATTGACTCTATTTATTCATTCTCGGTTAGAATAAAATTCTGGTCCTCTATCCCTTTGATAGTTTTAGATGTTTTTCCATCACTCTCCCTTTGATAATTTAAGAAAATCAATTCCTCATTATTATATTCAATAACAAATTTCCTACCATAGGAAAAAATTGTCTCATCTCTACTGAAGATATTTCCTCCATTAAGAATGGAATTTAAGAACTCCTTTTGTTGTAATAGCTCAACTTGATCTTCATTTAAAAGAAATTCATCATCATACTTTACCTAGCCATTTTAAGCTTCATTCAAGACATGCCCATAAAATGGTTTATCTTCTGCAGTACCTACATTCATACATAACCTATCAGTTGTAAAACCACAAGACCTCCTGACCTCATCTGATGATTCAATCACCAATTCCTCCTTTTGTTCCAAGTCCTTTACATGACTTAGATATATTTCAATGGTCTTCTCCTCAATCTCATCAAGTCCTTTACTTGATTGATTGATATCCTTCCCTACTTCCTCTTTTAAAACAAAATTTAGATTCTTCCTATCTTCTTCCCTCTTTATGACAATATCAGCAAATTGTCCTCCTTTCCATGTTTCACCTGTAAACATACACAAATTATCAGATTTAAAATCATTAGACCTTTTTCCCTCACTTGAAGTTTCAGTCTTCAAGTCTTCATCTTCACCTAGAACTTCACCCTGCTCTGGTTCACAAATGGACACTTCCATTTCCAACTCATCTTGTCTGAGTTTTCCCATCAACCACCTTACCTGTCTCTATTGTAGCTTTCTTTGCAATTTATGCCACTTCATTGGCTTCTTCCTCAAGAACCAACCTAGTCTCTAGCCTTCTTCTAGTATCCTCATCAATACATCTCGTTGTTCTTTCAACTCTGCAATTTCCTTGTCAAATTCCTCTTGATTCATCCTCTTGTCATTAGCCTTGGCAACCTCTTTCTTCATATTTATTCTGTTGTGGTCTTCCTCATAACCTCTACTATGACTATCAGTAGCCATCTTCTTCTCCATCTCTATGAGTTCCTCACTCATTCACTATGAGCTGCACAAAAGCCTCTACAACAACAAGTCCTCCCTGCTGCCACTTAACTCACCAAGCTTTCCTCTGTACTTGGTCTTTTGGAAAGCAATTGGTTCTCTACCTCTAGAACCTCCTTTGAGAACTCTTCTATGCTCCTTTAGGCTTCAACTCATCTGCACTTCCTTAAGAACACAATTGTCCTATTGTATTTCAATCACTATGAAATACTTGGTTCTGACCACTTCTTCTTTCAATTAGAAAGTCTTACCAGCTTCCTTCATTACCTTGGGAATTCTACCCACATCCTTTTATGGAATTTGTTTTGTGATCTGCAACAATATCTCTACCTTGCTACATATGCCTCACTAAGCTTCTCTCCTCTGAGCTCAGTCTTTCAGCATCTCTCTGGTTCTTTCCTTTGGAACCAATCGAGCACTCCTTGATCTTAGGCTATTGTTGCAATATTCTCAGATCCTTATGATGTTACCTATGCACCAATATAAACCCAAATCTTCCATCTTCAAATCAAATCAAACAAAACATGTCATCTCACCTCCAATGTCTCTACATGATCTTTTTCCACCAACGTGTACTTTGAGTAGATTGTCCTCCTTTTCTTGCATCTGCTAATTCTGTTGCACTTTATCTGTTTGTGCCTATTATTTATCAGATTAAAATTTGATCTCCCTTGCATACATACACATCTTAAAACACAACTTTGCTCTAATTCCTTTTCTACATAATTCCCTTATTCTATTTTGCTATCAATTGTTCCAATAACAATTATGCTCTGATACCAAATGACACAAGGTTACCCCTACTTTACCCACAGTATGCATGGATTATGCACATATCTGATCTTTCTTGGGAATTTTAACTCACTAAGGAGTTAAATCTTCAATTCTTAAGGTTAAAGGCCCATCCATTAGTTCCTATTATTTATGGTTTATTAAACCCCGACATAGTGCAGTCCTCCATTCGATATGCATCTATCGTACTTAAATCACCCCTTATCCTTCGTATGTGGCTTTATTTAAAGCCTTGATTTTAAACCCTTCCTATCCAGACTATCAGAACATTGTAGAACCTTATAACCTTCATTCATTTATAAGCAGAACTCATTTAACCCTTATAACCCTTAATTAAATCTTATTCCCACATATATAATCAAATCCACATGTTCCTTTGGTTAATTTGGGTAAAACCCACAATTTCTTCTATCGGTGCTTTAGTTCCTTTTATAAACATTTACAAAAGAAATACATTCAAAACATACCTTTTCACCTTTGGTACGGCCTCTAAATGTTTCTCGAGGCTACACCTTTATCGAAATCGACAATCGCTCCTTTGCAGTCACATTAACACATACCTTTTTCTTTCATGATATGCGATCATATATTTCGAATTTCAAATAACACTAATTGTGCTTCATTTCCCTATCAGGTCTGCTCCTATCGCGTGCCTCAATACTCCTCCATCGATAAAAGTATTGTTTACTTGTTGCGATGCGATATTTATTAACAATCACCACTGTCGATCCTCCTTTTGATCTGATGGTTCTTATCTTTTCCGATCAACAAAATTGCATTACAAATCTCCGTCATTGATTTGCATTTAGAAGATTTGATGTTTCACACCGATTTCAGGATGACAACAAGCCTGACAATTAACTGGCTACATGGACTCGATCAAATTATAAATTCCCAATATAATAAAGTTTGAGTCTGCACCTTTTGATTAGCATTCGGCCAACTTCCACCCGATGACTGTTGATGTTATATCATCGACAGTTGTTATGTTGTGCTACGCAAATTAATCCTGGCCGTTGATCACCAAGATCCAATGGCTACGATTCATCCACACTTCATTCCTTCACCCTCTTTCTTTACTTGGGTTTTGCACATTTCTTCTGTCTTCTATGGTTTTCAAGTTTTCTTCAGGGTTTCATCCCTTGGCTCTTCTGCTACTTAATTCACATCTTCTTGAACTTAAACACTGTGAATTCTTACTCTATATCATTCCAAAGCATCACTTTGATTCTCTGATTGGCCCTCTACTTCTTCTCTTCCTCTATATATTCGCCACGACTCCACCTCCATATATTTATTACACAGGGCTCTGGTTCACATTACATTTATCATTCAATCCCTCGAAATACACATTCGAACTCAGAATTGAGTTGTTTATATTAAAAAACAAATATTTCCATAAAAGAATCTCTTTGGCCTGATCTTCAATTTCAATGGCCTTTGTTACACTCAACCTATAGGCTTAAATCCCACACTCTAGCTTAACCAATTAATTATCTAACTTTCTAGCCTATAAAACCTCTGTCTTTGCCTTTTAGGCTTACATTATACATAAGGACTGTAAAACCAATTCCTGGTTTAGATCCATGAATTCCCTAAGAAAATTCCTAAATCTCTTTCTTGTTCCTAAAACTCCTCTCTAATCCCGAAATCCATTAACTAACTCCTAATCTAAGATTTACAATCAATTCTAAAATCCCTCAATCTCTCAACTATGCTAAATCTCTCATGTCTCCTATATTCGAGAACATTTACAAATAAGCCTTACAATATTCAATTAATTCCCTATTCTAATTTCTCTCATTAAAATCACTCAAAACATTAATAATTACATTTAATTCACTCTTAGGAACCCAACTTCCTTGAAAACACAATACGCCTATGTCTACTAAAATACAATGAGTTTTCTTGGCTTGAATGCTCCTGCATCATATATATATTATTATTTTTCACATTTTGGACCCTATTACTACTTCCCACCATGTTCTTTGAGACTTTGTTTTCTAGATTTACTTCGTTTAGCCCCTCCTTAAAGCTTTAGCATAGTGTCTTATGCACATCAATCCCATCACATAATAAATAATATTGGCTAATAAATTTTCAAGTGTTTTTTAATCAACTAATTGACCTCTTTTATTTATTTTGTTGGTTTTCTATATCCATCATGATAACCAAGGGTTTTATATCCATTGAGATATATAGGTTTAATTATAAAATTTGAAGAACATATTTTTCTTTTCCTATATAAATTATTGGGTTATACCTTGACTTCTCAATTATATACATATTTGGACTTATCTACCAACATTCTCTTCTTGTATTCCTTTTCACTCTAGTTTTCCTTCTCAAGACATGTCTATCATGTGGATCCTCTATCCTAACTATTTCTTAAAGTCCTTTCCATTACTTAAATGACAGGTCTTTTTCTTTGAATGCTTGTTTCATTGGATATCTTGTTCCATGTCAAATCAAATTGTAATGGGATACAACACCATTATTGGTATTTATATTTGTTGGCCATCATACCTCCAATGGACCATGTCCTTTATATTTTGATGAATTATGTTCTTCTAAATCAAACCATCTCTTGTTAGATACCTAAAAATAGGGATTGTTATCTATTGTAAATATTATTGCTACTCATTTAGGAGAAACATGAAAAGTCATATGTGAAAAACAATAGTCAGCATACCCCTTTGAGAATGAAACCAAAGGTCATGTCTCAATATATTAATATGTCACCCACATTAATAAAATTCATTCAATATTGGATTTATTCAAGGTTTGTAAGTGGTATTGGAGTATTGGTGCTCTTAGATAGCTCAATGGTCTTCAATATTGGTTGTTTAATTTTTTCTCAATAGCTCTAGAACGTCCATCATCCATTTCCTTTTAAAGTTTGAGATATATGGCTATTAAAATTTATCTACTACAAAAGTTTATATAGTCGCTAAATTAGGTTTTCATGGTTGTTGGATCATTTCTCTCACTTATAAATCACCCTTCTTGCTCCTCGATTCAAATTGGTATTCCTAGATGGAATTTGTCCCTTTCCAATCGACCATAATCAACGTTGGCAATATTTCCTTCCCGTACAAGTTGCACACAACCATCTAATGCATGTTAGGTGTCTTCCCTTTGCTTGTTGACCATTGGTTGACTCCATCTAAACTCTCAACAATTTAACTACTTATATTAGTCAAATTATCTTTACACATGGCCCATTTTCCCTTTCCTTGACAATTTCACACTATGGTTTGGTTGTTTTCCCTTAGTTCGGTGATTTTTCATTTTCCATAGGTCATTTTCATCTTCCTATAGATTTCTCTCTCACCCAAAGGTTATACGACAACCATATAATCCTCACACAAGCCAGGAGACTCTCTCTTTCTCTCCATGGGATTACATGATTGATTGTTGGCCATTTTAATACCTTGCTGACTTGACTTCTAATTTTGTCTAACCAATTTCCTCATCCTTTTGTCATTCATTTAAATAAGTGAATTAAATTTTTTACCTTAGAAATTAAATGAGTAGTAAAATTATCGAATTAATTACTGGGTCAACTTGTCTATGTTTTCCTATACAAAAGTGCACATTGAAGGTTTTGAAGCTAGGATTCAATGTTCTTATTTTGAATTTTCTAGCGCATGTGGTTTGAAAAACCTATAATAAACCAACATAGCCAGTCTCGGGAATCATTTTGGCATGGAAATTACTTATAGTTTCAAAGTGATTTTTTTTCTTCTGAAAATGCATCTCTTGTCTCAATTTTTGGTGTGGTTCTTAGTGGAGAAAATTATCTATAATGGTAAAGAAATATTGAGAACACTTTGATCTTTAATTATTTTTATTATCGCATTTTTGATGCATATGTCTCAACTATCAAACCTACAATAGATAAAAACGAAAGTTAGATTCTTCCTATCTTCTTCCCTCTTTATGACAATATCAACAAATTGTACTTCTTTCCATGTTTCACCTGTAAAAATACACAAATTATCAGATTGAAAATCATTAGACCTTTTTCCCTCACTTGAATTTTTAGTCTTCAAGTCTTCATCTTCTCCTAGAACTTCACCCTGCCTGGTTCACAAATGGACACTTCCATTTCCAGCTCAGCTTGTCTGAGTTTTCCCATCAACCACCTTACTTGTCTCTGCTATAGATTTATCTGCAATTTATGCCACTTCATTGGCTTCTTCCTCAAGACCCAACCTAGTCTCTAGCTTTCCTCTAGTATCCTCATCAATACATCTAGTTGTTCTTTCAACTCTGCACTTTCCTTGTCAAATTTCTCTTGATTCATCCTCTTGTCATTAGCCTTGGCAACCTCTTTCTTCATATTTATTCTATTGTGGTCTTCCTCAGAACCTCTACTATGACTATCAGTAGCCATATTCTTCTCCATCGTTATGAGTTCCTCACTCATTCACTATGAGCTCCACAAAATCCTCTACAACAACAAGTCCTCCCTGCTGCCACTTAACTCACCAAGCTTTCCTCTGTACTTGGTCTTTTGGCAAGCAATTGGTTCTCTACCTCTGGAACCTCCTTTGAGCACTCTTCTATGCTCCTTTAGGCTTCAACTCATCTGCACTTCCTTAAGAACACAATTGTCCTATTGTATTTCAATCACTATGAAATACTTGGTTCTGACCACTTCTTCTTTCAGTTAGAAAGTCTTACCAGCTTCCTTCATTACCTTGGGAATTCTACCCACATCCTTTTATGGAATTTCTTTTGTGATCTGCAACAATATCTCTACCTTGCTACATATGCCTCACTAAGCTTCTCTCCTCTGAGCTCAGTCTTTCAGCATCTCTCTGGTTCTTTCCTTTGGAACCAATCGAGCACTCCTTGCTCTTAGGCTATTGTTGCAATATTCTCACCTCCTTATATTGTTACCTATGCACCAATATAAACCCAACTCTTCCATCTTCAAATCAAATCAAACAAAACATGTCATCTCACCTCCAAGGTCTTTACATGATATTGTTCCACCAACGTGTACTTTGAGTGGATTTTCCTCCTTTTCTTGCATCTGCTAATTCTGTTGCACTTTATCTGTTTGTGCCTATTATTTATCAGATTAAAATTTGATCTGCCTTGCATACATACACATCTTAAAACACAACTTTGTTCTAATTCCTTTTCTACATAATTCCCTTATTCTATTTTGCTATCAATTGTTCCAATAAAAATTATGCTCTGATACCAAATGACACAGGGTTACCCCTACTTTACCCACAGTATGCATGGATTATGCACATATCTGATCTTTCTTGGGAATTTTAACTCACTAAGGAGTTAAATATTCAATTCTTAAGGTTAAAGGCCCATCCATTAGTTCCTATGCTTTATGGTTTATTAAACCCCAACATAGTCTAGTCCTCCATTCAATATGCATCTATCGTACTTAAATCACCCCTTATCCTTCGTATGTGGCTTTATTTAAAGCCTTACTTTTAAACCCTTCCTATCCAGACTATCAGAACATTATAGAACCTTATAACCTTCATTCATTTATAAGCGGAACTAATTTAACCCTTATAACCCTTAATTAATTCTTATTCCCACATATATAATCAAATCCACATGTTCCTTTGGTTAATTTGGGTAAAACCCACAATTTCTTCTATCGGTGCTTTAGTTCCTTTTATAACCATTTACAAAAGAAATACATTAAAAACATACCTTTTCACCTTTGGTACGGCCTCTAAACGTTTCTCGAGGCTACACCTTTATCGAAATCGACAATCGCTCCTTTGCAGTCACATTAACACATACCTTTTGCTTTCATGATATGCGATCATATATTCCGGATTTCAAATAACACTAATTGTGCTTCATTTCCCTATCAGGTCTGCTCCTATTGCATGCCTCAATACTCCTCCGTCGATAAAATTACCGTTTACTTGTTGCGATGCGATATTTATTAACAATCACCACCGTTGATCATCCTTTTGATCTGATCGTTCTTATCTTTTCTGATCAACAAAATTGCATTACAAATCTCCGTCATTGATTTGCATTTAGAAGATTTGATTTTTCACACCGATTTCACGATGAAAACAAGCCTGACAATTAACTGGCTACATGGACTCGATCGAATTATAAATTCCCAATCTAATAAAGTTTGAGTCCGCACCTTTTGATTAACGTTCGGCCAACTTCCACCCAATGAATTTTGATGTTATATCATCGACAATTGTGATGTTGTGCTACGCAAATTAATCCTGTCCGTTGATCACCAAGATCCAATGGCTATGATTCATCCACACTTCATTCCTTCGCCCTCTTTCTTTACTTGGGTTTTGCACATTTCTTCAGTCTTCTATGGTTTTCAAGTTTTCTTCAGGGTTTCGTCCCTTGGCTCTTCTGCTATTTAATTCGCATCTGCTTGAACTTAAACATTGTGAATTCTTACTCTATATCACTCCAAAGCATCACTTGGATTCTCTGATTGGCCCTCTGCCTCTTCTCTTCTTTTGTATATTTGCCATGACTCCACCTCCATATATTTATTACACAGGACTCTGGTTCACATTACATTTATCATTCAATCCCTCGAAATACACATTCGAACTCAGAATTGAGTTGTTTATATTAACAAACAAATATTTCCATAAAAGAATCTCTTTGGCCTGATCTTCAATTTCAATGGCCTTTGTTACACTCAACCCATAGGCTTAAATCCCACACTCTAGCTTAACCAATTAATTATCTAACTTTCTAACCTATAAAACCTCTGTCTTTGCCGTTTAGGCTTACATTATACATAAGGACTGTAAAACCAATTCCTGGTTTAGATCCATGAATTCCTTAACAAAATTCCTAAATCTCTTTCTTGTTCCTAAAACTCCTCTCTAATCTCGAAATCCATTAACTGACTCCTAATCTAAGATTTACAATCAATTCTCAAATC
This sequence comes from Pinus taeda, assembly GCA_000404065.3. Taxonomy (NCBI): domain Eukaryota; kingdom Viridiplantae; phylum Streptophyta; class Pinopsida; order Pinales; family Pinaceae; genus Pinus; species Pinus taeda. The sequence continues at coordinate 17,644 of APFE030264021.1, forward strand.
CCTCAATCTCTCAACTATCCTAAATCTCTCATGTCTCCTATATTCGAGAACATTTACATATAAGCCTTACAATATTCAATTAATTCCCTATTCTAGCTTCTCTCATTAAAATCACTCAAAACATTAATAATTACATTTAATTCACTCTTAGGAACCCAACTTCCTTGAAAACACAATACCCCTATGTCTACTAAAATAAAATGAGTTTTCTTGGCTTGAATGCTCCTACATCATATATATATTATTATTTT
>APFE030264062.1:14935-26094 GCA_000404065.3 Pinus taeda
ATAATACTAGTGTTTACCCCATTACTATTGTAGTTATACCCCTTATTAATATTGTTGTGCCCCTATTGTCCCCATATGTTATTACTGTGCCCCATAGAATCCCTCTATTGTTATTTTTGTGGCTTTATATTATTATTGTTAGGTCGGCTGGGTTATATTGTGACTCCTTAGACTCTTATATATAGAAAGGAGTTTTTGTCATTTGAATCATCCAAGAATTGTTCATTTATGTAATGTAAAGGAGGTTGCCCCCTCGAAGAGGCTGAATTCTAAGGCCTTGATCTATCTTTTCTTGAGCTGGTTTCATAACATTACTCAAGGCATGCATGAACACCCTCAGCCTACAAGGCTTTAGACCACTAATGCTCAATAGTTTGCATTTTACGTGAGTGAATGGAGAATACTAACCATACCAACAAATACACACATTAACCATATGATGGCCAGCTACAGAAAGTAAATGAAACTTGCAAGTCTAATAAATCAATGCAAAGATAAGATTACAGTTATCTGGCATTTGACAGAAAAGAAACCTAAATAGCCTGTTCAAGTGCAAGTTTAGAACATAAGATAAATTAGGATATTGAACCTATAACAACAAAAGAAGCTTGTATTACTGATGAATGAAGATGAGAAGCTTGAGTAGCAGAGTCTCCACAGTCTCCAGAAGTTGAACCCTTCTTAGACTTAGTTTCCAGCCTTTTATAGGCCCTTTTCAATGCTCTCTAGCTTTCAAAGGTCTCCAGATATCCTAACCTACCCCCTTTGGCTTTAACTGCCTAATTGCATATGAGGACATAGTTCTCCTTCCATCAAGAAAACGAAAATTAATTTTGGTATAGCGTTGCCCTGTTAGATGGTTGGTTTGATCGTGCCAGTGAGGCTCCATGATTGTTTATTTATACTTGACTGCATCATGTTGTGTCCTTCCCCTTTCGGCCATGTTTTCTGGTATTTCAGTTTGGCACCCTGACTGTCAGGATACTGATAGAGTCAACCACCTTCCTCCTCAGTTTATTGATAGGAAGTAGAGTATGAGGTGCATGGGTGGCTGGACGTGCTAATTAGGAAGAACAGAGTAATGACATGGTGGCAAAGGACAAGCAGGTGTAGTCATGGACAAGGGCCGCTAGATCGGAAGGATGGACGAAGGAGATAGATTGCATGAGGCTTGCAGTGTTTAGTGGGAGTGGAAAAGGTTTGAGCCGTTGGATCTCGGTGGACAGATCAGATGGCTATCGGGCGGAGGAGGTGCTCAGATGATAGTGCCCCGGGGGTGGTTTTGTTTGGGTGGTTATGGTTTCTATCGGGTGCTCATCAGATGGTAAGTGGTAAAGGGTGGAGTCCGCCCGATGCCACTCACTGCACGCCACGTAGCGGAGGGGGGAGAGAGAAAACCACATTTATCAGGTGGGTACTCCTCTCACTATTTGCCCGCGCAATAAGAGCGACAACCCTTAGATCTAGTGGGAGTGATCTAATGGTGGAGATCGATCAAGCATATCTTGTCGATCGGGTGAAATGTGGGCCGTCAGATCGGCGGGGAGATCGATGGTGCAGGGACACGGAAGTACGGGATGTCCTTGAGTAATGTGCGGAGGGTGCGCATGGCAGAAAGGTAAGGTTTTTCGAGGGTTTTTGGGTTAATTTATTTAAGGTTAAGGCGGAAGAGGGCTTTGTTATGAAGTGAGGGTTGGGTTAAGATATGAGCGGAATAGAATGTAAGTGGGAGAGTGGGGAAAGTGGAGTGATGGCCTGTGTGGGGCCCCTTTCAGGACAGCAAAGCAGACCATCTTCTTCCTTTAGTCTTCAAACTAGTAGTGCTGCATCTCAGGGCTAACACTAGCTCCTTATGGGGATGAAAGCCTCCCTATGAGGTTTCAAGAACTGTAGACCACTTCCTTTCCAGTAAAACCAAAATCAAATCCTCCTCCTAGTGTTCCATTGGGCATGGAGTCAATTTTGCATAAAAATAAAAACAGAGACAAAAACATATCTACAATGCTAAGGCCTTTACAGCCTTAAACAAAACAAAGCTTGAGAAAATGCCCATTGATTGGGCCATCGAAAACACTTTACCCCTTTAGATTGTGAAGGACGAAGGTGTAATTTGTGCGAGCTTGAGTAATGACAAAAGGTCCTATCCACAAGGTGTCGAATTTGCCGTGATTACCCTTCTTTTCCTTGAACGCATCCCACTTGAGGACCCAGTCGCCAACCTGAAAATTGTCTATCTTTGCCTTTTTATCAAAGAATTCCTTGATCTTCTTTTGATGCATTGCTGATGTCTCAATTAGTTGTTCCCTGATCTGATGGACTTCAACAAAGCCACTCATCCTCCTTGCCATGTCATCTCCTTCATCCAACTCCTCTTGCAAGAACTTGGCCACAGGGAGGGTCAATTGGATAGGAAAAATAACCTCAGTACCATACACCAGCTTGAATGGAGAGTTCCCTATGGATTTCTTGGTGGTAACTCTGTCAACCCACAGTGCAAACTTCAGCTTGGAATCCTAGCTCCTTTTGTTGTCTTCCAATAGTTTTTTAGTATCCTTACCAAGCTCTTATTTGACGATTCTGCCAAGCCATTACCTTGAGGATAGCATGAGGTAGAATGCAATAATTGAATGCACATTGATTCACACATTTCCACCAATTCCTTCGCTCTGAAAGATGCTGCATTATCAGTGACTAGCTTGGTTGGGCAGCCAAATCTAGTGAAAATATTCTCGGTTAGGAACTTCATGACAACCTAGTGATCAACCTTCTTAGTGGGTATAGCTTCAATCCATTTGGTAAAATATTCAGTGGCTACTAAAATCCACCTATTCTGGCCATCGGAATGTGGATTAATCTCCCTTATGAAATCTAAACCCCACTGCTGGAAGGGACCATGGGTGTGTATAAGCTTCAAGGGTAGAGATTTCAGATGTTATCTTCCTGTAAACCTTTGGCATTTGTCACAAGATTTCACAAAAGAAAACACATTGAAGAATAGAGTAGGACAATAATACCAAGCCCTCAGGATCTTGTGGGCTGTGGTTTTCCAATAATGATGCCCTCCATAGATGCTAGAAATAAACTGGTGCATAACTTCCACAAATTGTTCTTTCTCTAGACATCTCAAGAGGATTCCAGATGGGTCCCTCCAATAAAGCAGGTTCTTATTAATAAAAAACTTAGCTAATTTGAGCTTAATGGTCCTGGCTTACCCTGAGTTAAGCCCTAGAGGGACTTCTAGCTTCAATAAGAAATGAACTATACTGGAATACCACTCACAAGTGGCCAAATTCTCAGCCAAAGACTGGTTTTGTTTGTGCTTTCCTGTTGTTTCCTTTGTTTGTTCTCGATCTGAATTTAAGCTCATTCAATCTATGTCCAGTAGACTTTAATTTTCCTCGGCCATAAGCTTAGCCAAGCCTTGGCCTTTGACAAGCTTGGTAGGATTCACCTCTATATCAGATTCTATGAGTTTTGCAATCCATTTGGCTCTTCTTCCATCAACATCTGGTTGGGTTAGGATATCCTTTACTGAAGCTGAAGGCACATAGGCAACCACCTTGGAGTGCAGAATGTAAATTCGGAATGCCTTTAAGGAATTTATAAGAGCATATGCCTGTTTTTCAATCATGTCATACCTTATTTCAGCATCCCTTAATGTTTTGCTGAAGAAGGCCACTGGGTGCTCTACATCTTCACCATTTTTCTGCAACAAGACTACTACAAGTGTATCATAAGAGGCAAAAGAGAAGATATAAAGCTCCTTAGTGTAGTCTGGGCTGATTAAAGTGGGAGCTTCCATGATAGCTCTTTTGATGGCTTCGAAAGATCTTCTTGTATCCTTTGTCCATTTTATCTCTGACCCCCTTTTTAGCATGGAAGTGATGTGCTTCACTAGCTCTACAAAGTTTGGAATAAACCTCCTCACAAAGTTAATTCTACCCAGAAAGTATTGGATGTCCCTTTTCGACCTTAGGATGGACAATGTCTGTATTTCTTGAACTCTTTTTGGATTAATTTTGACACCTGCAGCAGAAACAATATGCCCTAAAAATTTGCCTTCTTCAAGAGCAAACTGTGATTTCCTTGGATTTACTGAAATTCCAAACCTTCTACACTTTAGGAACACCTTCCTCAAATGTTGTAAATGATCCTTGTGACTGCTGGAGAAAACTATTATGTCATCAAGATAGATAAAGACAAACTTTTCCTTCTCTCCCATGAAGGTTATGTCCATGGCCCTCTGAAAAGTAGCCCCAGCATTCATTAGTCCAAAAGGCATCTTAGAGTACATGAAAGTGCCACAAGGAGTAGTGAATGCAGTCTTTTCTTGGTCTTCTGGGTGTACGACAATCTGATTGTAGCCTGAAAATCCATCCAAGAAAGACATGACTCTAGCCCTTGAAACTTTTTGCAGCAAATGTTCCATCTTGGGCAGGGGTTAGTTGTCTTTTTTAGAGCACTTGTTTAGATTCCTGAAATCAACACAAAGCTTGATTTCTCCATTCTTCTTCCTCACTATCACAAGGTTAGCTATCCACTTCGAGTACCTTAGGGGAACTATGATTTTGGCATTTATCAACTTCTTGATCTCCTTTTCAATAAAAGGTAACAAAAGAGGGTTAATCGACCTCAATTTCTGCTTAAAGGGGATAGTGTTCTTCTCCAGTGGAATCTTATGCTAAATAATGGTGGTGTCATAGGTCTCAAGGTCATTGTATTCCCAAGCGAAAACATCAGCAAATTGTTTCATCAGGGTGCAATACTCAAAGCATTGGGTAGAGGACAAATGAGTGGACAAATTGATATACTTTGGGTGGGCTAGAATCCCTATATTATGTCCCTGAACTACAGACTCACTTTCTTTTTTGGTGGGTTTATAAGGTACATCGTTATGGTCAAACAACCTCTCTAAGGGCACCAACCCTTTGGGTATATGGTTACTAGGCAATTGCATAATGCTATCCGGGCCAATTTTGTCTCTCAGCTTGGACTGGTTACATTCCTCAACGAATTCATTCTCTTGGTCAATTTGCATTTCAGAGAATTCATCAATGACCTATAGAAACCTATTGACTTCATCATCATCTTCAAAAACATTCCAGTACTTGACATTGTCAGGCAAAGATGGTCTATATTTCACTTAGACTTCATAAGTCAGCTTAGGAGGCAAAGGAGGGATATAAGTGCTAGCAAACATAGCAAGGGAATCAATAAGTTGATTCTCAGCTCTAGGGATGTACGAAATACTAAAGCTATTGAAAGAATCCTTGAGCTTCCATACCTCATCTCTGTATGCCTTCAGCCTGGGATGCTTCACTTGGAATGTCCTGTTCACTGCTGAATAATAAGGTCTGCGTCTCCAAACACTTTTAGATATTTGATGCCCATTTCTTTAGTAGCATTTAAGCCTAACATCAAGGCTTCATATTCTGCTATGTTATTGGTGACCTGAAAAGTTAGCTTGAAATATAAATGGATGCATTCTTTTGTGGGAGATATAAGAACTACACCTACTCCTGCAGCTTCCTTAGAGCAAGCTCCATCAAAAAACATATCCCAGATTTGTGGGCTTCCTTCCTCTGTGATATGGCAAACCAACTTTTTAAGCTGCATGGAGGCTAACTAGGATTCTTCTACTTGGAGGATACAGGTCCCAAAATCAGTATCAATAGCATAGATGGGATGATTAGTAGGATTCCTTTCATCGCTGATGATATAATCTAACTAAGCCTCTCTGTATAATCTGCTGCTTTCACCTCCAAAGATCAGGACAATGGCATAGGACAGGTCATTCTGCAATGTCCCACCTAACCTCTTAATCCATCCTCTGGAAAGTAGCATGCCAAACTTATGGGGGACATCTGCTACCACAATATCCATCATCATGCTCTTCATGGGCAACTGAGACAAGGTGATGGCTAGGTCTTTGATTAACCCCAAACATTTCACCTTTCTAGAGTCAAAAGAAAACAAGTCATGATACCGCCTCGTGATGTCTAGTCCCAACTCGTCCAAGCCAGTCGTTGTCCTCAACCCAATGATTGAACATCCTTATGAAAATTCCTCATCATTCTATGTCTCCTTGACTATTCACTTTACCTTGGACCTTAGATTATATCTATGTTGGTCATCAGTTTGCAGAACAACCCCACCATCCCACTCTTGGTTGTTTTGGTCCTCGGATAGTGACTCTTCATATGTAGCTAGGGTCAAAAAAGAGGCACTACCCTTGTCTTCCAAACAATGGATCTCATCTTCTTCCTCGTACTGATCTTCATCCATGACTACATTCTACAAGGGGGTCTTCATCCTTTGGTCTTCATTTGAATCTTTGTTTCTTTGAGGAACCTGTAACTGCTCATTAGTTCTTCTGTATGGGTTCGGATTTCTAAAAGCAAAGGCATTAGGAGCTCTTTCTAAAAGCAAAGGTTCTGTATGGGTTTAGAGCTCTTCATTTCCCAGAGTGTTGTCCCTTCCATATTTCACCCCTCTGTCTCCTTCGATCAACATGTCCCTTGAGTTTCTCTGCAGCCATGATGTTGGATTCTACCTCCAAGGCTGCATCCTGCATCTCAGCCAAAGTGGCACATCTCTCTCTCAATAGTAGACAGAAGTCAGAATCAAAAGCATTAGCATAGGTCATTTTATCAGAGGTAGGGGTGGGTTTCACTTCAGTTGGTATCTTGTTGTACATGCGGTTAAACCTTTTATTGAAATTAGATAGTGACTCACCATTTTCCCTTTTTAGGTTCCCAAACTCAGTATGGTAATAGAGAAGATCTTTCTTATCCCCCCGATGCTTTAAGAATACATCATCTAATGCTTCAATATCTATTATAGACCTCGGGGTCAATTCTCTAAACCATTTCCTAGCCTCTCCATCTAGGCTTTGGACAAATACTCTCATCCATACATGATCTTCACTAATGTCTAGATTATTAGCATAGCTATAGAATGATTCAAGATGTTCTTTAGCTGTAACCCCTTATTTCCTAGTAAACTTAGGCATGTAGTTATGATATTCTCTAGTAGGCATAGCATTAAGATGAATGGGCAGTACTAGAGGTCCATACCTAGCAGCTATAATTCTCTCCATTTTTGTGGGTGCTTGTGGACTTGCCATAGCTGTGGTGGCTAGAAGCATACTAGAAGTCTGAATGATAGAGGGTTGAGGAGTGACTGATAAGACTAAAGGGATATGATGGATAGGAGCTGAGACTTCCGTTGGGCTTACAACAAAAGGAGAACCTAAAGAATCAGGAGCTTTATGTATCTCTAAGATTTTTTCTTCACTGCTAGTATTAGATGTTATACTCTCAACACGTGTTTGTTCTATTGTAGGATTTTCTTGAAGATGTATAAAATATTGTTTAGGTTTACCTAAACCTGATGCTCCCTTCTGGAAAGCCTTTCTTTCTTTGATGGTCTTTTTAGGGTCAGGTACTGGGTTAGCTTATGACTTCTGAGGATTTCTTCGAGTATGCCTTCCAAACTGAGCCAAAATTATGGAATGGAGTTGCCAAGAGGTTCGTCCTCCAGTAGAGTTACCAGATAGATGATTACAACCAAAATACTGTCTAGACTTTGTCTATCATCAAAGCTAGATTTGTGTCGTCTCCCAGGGAAGTTGAGCTTCAATCTCCTCTCCTCGGCAGCGACGCCAATTATGTTATCGCTCTAGAAAACTCTCCTAGGTTGCAGCTCGGAGATGCCTGGTAACATATAATCTTCAATATTGTTCTCTAAACTATTGGAATGAATAATGGTATGGATCAATCCAGATAACCACTTTGACTCTATTATTACTCAAGACATGCATGAACACCCTCAACCTACAAGGCTTTAGACCACTAATGCTCAATAGTTTGTATTTTAAGTGAGTGAATGGAGAATACTAACCGTACCAACAGATACATACATTAACCATATGATGGCCAGCTACAGAAAGTAAATGAAACTTGCAAGTCTAATACATCAGCGCAAAGATAAGATGACAATTATCTAGCATTTGACACAAAATAAACCTAAACGACCTGTTCAAGTGCAAGTTTAGAACATAAGAGAAATTGGGATATTGAACATATAACAACAAAAGAAGTTTGTATTACTGATGAATGAAGATGAGAAGCTTGAGTAGTAGAGACTCCACAGTCTCCAGAATTTGAACCCTTCTTACACTTAGTTTCTGGCCTTTTATAGGCCCTTTACAATGCTCTCTGGCTTTCAGAGGTCTCCAGTTTTCCTAACCTACCCCCTTTGGCTTTAACTGCCTGATTGCATATGATGACATAATTCTCCTTCCATCACGAAAACGGTGTTGACGGACTAAGTCCCCTAGGGTTTTGGGTCAACACCCTTGTAGAGTGGGGGGTTGGTTATCTACAGTAAAAGATAAGCATTCCACACAGACATGATACTTAAATAAGAAAACTACGTGAAGAGAGGTGCACCTGGGGGTCCTTTGTTCGGGTAGATCCAGCCAGGGTCCAAACCCTCATGGAGTTCCTTTTGATCCTTGAACCTGAAAAACAACCAATTCAAAGAAGCATAGCAATATATGGACAAAGTATCATATAGAAATCAACTTCATAACTTATTGAAAGATGGTTAGTTATATATTGAAACAATTATTCATATGTAAATCATAACAATAACATCATATGCATAAAGAAGATTGATTTCGGGAACAAGACAAATGTTTTTTATTGTAGATAACTAAAACAAAGCAAGGAATGATATCACCTGAATCTTTCTCTTGTTGGCTCCAAGTGGAACCGTCCTCCAGGTCTGTCCAATCCCATGTCTTCAAAAGGCTCCTTCAATGACTCACACAAGGATATCTCAACTAGTGAAATGACATCATAACTCAAGGAAACAAGGGTTTCCTGTAGTGGGGAAGTGTTGATAGCACAAGGGTCTTCATACTTGATCATGGATAATCTCAGCATAGTAATTCTCTCTCTTATATCCTCCTTTAGGCCTTCCCATTGAATCCTTTTTATACTTCTCCCAAAGCAGTTTTTTAGTTGGAAATTTGTTGGGAATAGTTGGGCCACGGGCACTAATAGGTAACCAACAGGTAAAACCCGTGATCTCCGCTTGAAATTGAGGAGATTTAATTTTTTTAAGTGTTTTAAGACATATACACAGGTTGGGTATACACTGACCCACGTACACACTTGTTTAGCTCAGGGCAATGTCATGTACAGGGAGTAAAACACTGTTTTTAAGTATTTGGACCAAGTCTGGAAGGAGGGGTTGCCCTAGGCCATAAATGTAGCATCACAAATATCAAGAGTGAGATTTGAAGCTATAACAAACGGAAATTATTTCTGGTACAACGCTGCCCTGTTAGATGGTTGGTTTGATCATGCTAGTGTGGCTCCATGATTGTTTATTTATACTTTACTGCATCGTGTTGTGTCCTTCCCCTTACGATACTGATAGAGTCAACCACCTTCCTCCTCGAGTTACTGATAGGAAGTAGAGTACGAGGTGCATAGGTGGTTGGAAATGCCAATTAGGAGGAACAGAGTAATGGTAGGGTGGCGAAGGACAAGCGGGTGCAGTCATGGACGAGGATCTCTAGATCGGAAGGAATGGATGGAGGACATCGATTGCATGAGGCTTGCAATATTTGGTGGGAGCGGAAAAGGTCTGACCCATTGGATCTCGATGGACAGATCAGACGACTATCGAGCGGAGGAGGTGCTCAGATGATAGCACCTTGAGGATGGTTTTGTTTGGGTGGTTATGGTTTCTATCGGGCGCTCATCAGGCGGTAAGCGGTAAAGGGTGGAGTTTGCCCAATGCCACTCACTGCACACCACATAGCGAAGGGGGGAGAGAGAAAACTGCCTTTATCGAGCGGGTACTCCTCTCACTAGTTGCCCACGCGATAAGAGCGACAACCGTTAGATCTAGTGGGAGTGATCTAATGGCGGAGATCGATCAAGCATGTCTCATCGATCGGGTGAAAGGTGGGCCATCAGATCGGCGGGGAGATCAATGACAGAGGGACATGGAAGTACGGGATGTCCTCGAGCAATGTGCGGAGGGCGCGCATGGTGGAAAGGTAAGGTTTTTCGAGGGTTTTTGGGTTAATTTAGTTAAGGTTAAGGCGGAAGAGGGCTTCATTATGAATTGAGGGTCGGGTTAAGATATGAGCGAATAGAATGTAAGTGGGAGAGTGGGGAAATTGGAGTGATGGTCCATGTGCGGCCCCTTCTAGGACAGCAAAGCAGACCATCTTCTTCCTTTAGTCTTCAAACTAGCAGCATTGCACCTCAGGGCCAACAATCCAAACATATATTCTTCTTCTTAATCAATGCTAATTGATCACATTTTTTTTAACCTTGTTTTGGGAAGTGAATGCATGACCCATTGAAGTTTTTATGTTCCACTACAGTTTCACTATTAGATAGATAGTATTTTCCTTGTAAAACTCAAACTTGCCTCCAATAGAAAATCACCAATCATGGCCTTGGTTATCTCTTTTGCAATAATAAACTAAGAGAATTTAATTTTTTCTTAACTACAATTTTTTTTCTCCAAAATAATTTTTTTTTTTTTAATAAAATTGACCCTACCAATACGTTGAAGGAACTACAATGTTGTATGATTGTTCCTTGGTTCAAAGCATTTAGGATTCTTCCCTGGTTTAAAGCATTGGAACTTTTCCTTGTCAGGCCAAAAAATAGAGTTCCAATTGCCAAACTAAAACTGTATATGCAAACATAGATAATGAGGCATGACATCATAAAACTAAAAAAACACTTTCCTTTTGTTTCCCCTTAAACCCAACACATATTTGATTATTGTTTAGCATTATCGAAGACAGGGCCGAAGAAATAAGACAATTTTACACACATGTATCAAGTTGCATCTCGCTCAATTCGTTGTAATTATCATTTCCACTCTCACCATTTCATTTGCTATGCTATGAATGCACTATGACATGGCCTCTGCAACTTGGGCAAAGGCCATAGGAGGCCAATCTATTCGTGGAGTCTTAGGAAAGGCCTCCACAACCTCTGTATAAGAATTATTTTACTTTCAATTGCGTATCATTTTAATTAAAAGTGGACGTTAAAATATTGGAGTTCTGTCTATCTATCTATCTATCTATCTATCTATCTATCTATCTATCTATCTAT